>JAJOZX010012885.1:0-100966 GCA_023014485.1 Bathynomus jamesi | reverse complement strand
GCGCGCGGATTTGGCGCGTTGCGGCGCATTTAGATTTGGTAAAAAAAGGATTTTTTTTCCTTTTTTTCTCTCGCTCTGTCGCGTCGATGCGTGAACTTTTCATTTTGTTTTTAAGTGGAATTTTGCGTTGGAGCGCAAATAGTTTTGTTTTTGTGCTTTTTTGGGTTTAAATTAGAATGAATTAGTACATTTTGAGTAATGTATCGAAATCGACAGGCAAGTTTTTCACCTTCGTTGGGATGATTTTATTGTTTGTTTAAACCAAAAATAGCTAATCTCAAGCTTAAGTTTTTCCGCTTAAATTCTGTTGTATATACGATATTAAATTAGGGATAAGTTGTTTTTTGTGTTTCGCTTCGCTTTCCTCGTTTGGAAGTCCATTTTTTCTTTTGTCGTTTTCGAAGAAAAATGGATAGATGGTTACTCACTTCTTACACGATGAAGACGGAAGCGCCCTATGAAGAGACTGTCCCAGACATCACGAGGGAAGTTCTCGATGAGGGAAATTTTCCGGGGGAAGGGGTCTGTGACGAGATCGTCCCAGATGAAGTCCCTAATCACGACGCAACTTCTGCTCATAGTTGGAAGAGTAGTGAGCATTGCGCGGATTTTTCGAGGGATCTCCTTCTTCTGTAAATTTACGTGAGGTCACGGAGAACTCGCCTATGTTCCTCGGACATGATACAAGCTCGGTTTATGACCTCGACGAACTCGAAAGAAAATTGCCACTCTTTTTCGTCCTATCAAAGGGAGTGATGCATCTCCGCATCGCTCTACAGGACAACGTTCATTCGATTCTGTTCTTTCTAATCAGAAGGTTCGGAAATCGAAACTGGAGCCATCTGCCACTTTGATTTCACTCCAAAAAAGACCGAATACACGAAACGAAGAACAGTAATCATAGCGTCGGTTTATCTCATTTACAAATTGTTTTTACCCTATTTCCAGTTTAAGTGCTACTACACGTACCCCCCTATACCCGTTTAGGCTATACCCGTGCATTCATGCACTACGTACTAAATTATTGAAAGACGCTCGAGACGTGGTATGATTGATGTCGGAGGCAATTAGCCACCAACGCGTACATCCAGAAACTTGAGCAATGTCCACACGTAACCTTTGAAATTTCATACTTTCCAAGTTATAGAGTTTAGTCAATTCCAAAGTTCTAAAAAAAAGTTCGCAAAACGACAATATAACCTTGCAGAATTCGTATCCATTTCACTTAAGTACTTTGTCCAATAGTTCATTGAAGTTAATTTCTGTAAAATTTTGTTCTTAACGTTCGATAAGACAATCGCGTATGATTTAAAAGTGTATGCACACGGTGAACTTAGACCAGTGTAAAAAAGTGGACCTAAAGAAATCAGACTCCAAGTGCTCAAAGGACACACAAGTGACAGTTAATTATAAGTGGTCATTAGTGCATAAGTCTCAAAGACACACAAGTGACAGTAATTATAAGTGTTCATTAGTGCATAAGTATTAATTTTAATGTAAAATTTAACTGATGAGTAGAGTGGATTAACTACTCAGTAAATGTATTTTGTTAACTATTTCTTTTGTCTTTATGTAACAGTATCTCCAACTACTTCTTTAAATAATATCTTTGCCTTTATAAAGCCCTATATCCAACTGCTTTTGTTTGAGAGGATTTTTCAAACTAACCCCCGAGTACCAACTCTGGGAGGGGAGCCATGTGGAAAAGTGTTTCCACGAGAAAATAAATTTATGTTAAAATTTAAAGATTATCATTCTGTTTGTATAAATTAACATATTAATCCTTTAAAAGATATTATTCTGTTCATCTAAATTAAAATATGATTCCGTTACATTCTTAATTTTGTATAAAGTGTCTCATTGCCAGTGGAAAGCTTGGCGCCCTTTTTCTTAAGCCTAACGAAAACAGTGCTGCCACATCTAATTTTAAACAGAGATTTCCAAAATTGTAAATGTTCTTTTCAATTATTATAAATCACATAAAACAGTTAAGTGTAAAACTACAATTGTATAAATTCTTTTGGTAATATCATTTTATACCAATTCTCTTGTTAATATAATTATTAGAGTAAGATTTTGCAAGTTTAATAGTCTTCTGTAACACGTGGCACCACAGGGTTTCTCAAGGAGGAAATGAGCGCGCCTTGAGGGAATCATGCCTCAGCTTCGAGAGGGAGTGAGAGTCTCGCCTCGGCCTCGAGTGAGTGTGAGTGTTCCGCCCTTGGGCTGGGCCCTTTCGGCTGGTCCCCTTAGCTTTTTGATGTAAGCATTTGCTCGTTAATAACTTCTCTCTAAACCAAGTGTTGTGTAAAGGATTTCGTTTCTAATATTCTGGGTTAAATAAAGAAGGACAAAAGTGTGATGCGTCATTTTATAGCCTTCCAAGAAGAAGCATTCCCTTTCTCTCAACGGGCCGAGAGAGAGAGAGTACGCCATCAACCGAAGGTATAAATCGTTTTCATCGTAACTTGCAGTCAGATAAAGTAAAGTTGAAAAGAAGAACCGTGGATATCAGATTAATATATTAAAAGTGAACGCGAACACCATCCTTCATTTCCACCCGCCGACATATATATATATATATATATATATATATTAGTGATGTAGGTCACATCCGCATCCGCATCCGAATCCGCGGAACATCCGCACATTTTCTCGCATCCGCACCCGCATCCGCACTTTGGACTGCGGATGTCGTGCGGATGTGGACCGTTGAGATAAAATGTCATTAATAAGCGGAAATTATCAAATTCTACTATATTAATAGAACTAGTTCATTGTGCGCAAAAGTGATGCAAGCGACAAGACGAGAGGCTGTTCTTGTATGAAGTTACACTCTTGCAACCTACTTAGATCCACGTTACAAAGCTAAGTTATTTTCACCTAGTACATTAGAACGAGTTAAATCATCACTTGGCAAAGCAGTTGAAGAGCTTCAATCTCTTGAATCTGTCGCTTCGCCACCCACCAAAAGAATAAAAGTTTCAGTGACAGAACCAACACCTTCAACAAGCAAATCTATCACAGAATCTGTCTCTCAGTTTCTTGAGTCAAGCAGCAATGACGAGACCTACGCGATGTCAAAAGATGTAGTAAAAATGATCGAGAGCTATCACCAAGAAAAACGCCTGGCTGCATGTGACAATCCTATTAGTTGGTGGAAAAATACGCAGAATATCTATCCATACTTGAGTAAACTTGCAAGGAAACATTTAGCCTGTCCTCCAACAAACGTACCAAGCGAGAGATTATTTAGCAGTGCTGGATTAATATATGATGAAAAGAGAAACAGACTGGCAGCAGAAAAGGCAGAAAAATTAATGTTCCTTAAGCATAACCTTCCTATAATTAAGTTTGAACATTAAACGATGAACATCTTAGTTTACTTTATTTTAATTACTCATTTATAAATATGCCTAATAAAACTTTAAACTTAATATAAATAGTTATCAAGCTAATTAAAGATCTCTTTCTATAAGGGTGGAGGTTGGGGAAAGAGGTCGGTGGGGTACATTTGAGTTGGGTTCACGTCCCGCATCCTGGTAACACAATTATGGTTTCTAATTGTGGCTGAAACTCAACAAAATATAACGAATTTATTTGCAGACGAATTCACTAATTTATTTCTATATTAGTTAGATGCTTGATATTATTTTATATGTTCAGAGAAAAGTACAGCAATTATTGTACAATTAATCAATTATACTACATTATAGCTACAGCTCTCTCTATATAATAACTTATTATATACGTTAAACACAACAAATCTCGAATATATCCTAAAAAAGAACGAAAATGTAGAGATCCGCATCCGCATCCGCATCCGCGGATGTTGAAATCAAACATCCTCATCCGCATCCGCATCCGCGGATGTGAAAAAAATGACATCCGCTACATCACTAATATATATATATATATAATACAACTAACTGAGAATGGTCCCCTGAGAAACTTTTATGTTACACAGAACGTGCATGGAACAAAGAACTCTTCTGGGGAATTAAATCCTCTATAGTTCGAATAAGTAATGGTAAGTGACAAATTTTATAGTTTTTCTTTTTCATGATGGAAGGCCCAACGTGGACAACGGTTACTCGCAAAGAGGAGCCAAAGTATAGCTTCCCTCACCAGCTATATGCCAAGTACATACGAACCAGCTTTGGGACAGGTTCTAGGGTTTAAAGCAGCCTGACCCCTACTATATTTAGAACCTCGGATTGAATATATATCAAAGAAAAAGGGGTAACTATTGTATTTTTAGCCAAAAATCAAAACTTAAACCTGAACCGGAAACGAGTTTCTTGCTTATATTGAGGTTTGAATATAGTGGGGCTAGGCTGCTTTAATCACTAGCTCCTGTCCAAAGCTGCATCCTATCTGCTTGGCAGATAGCTGGTGAAGGAAGCTATATTTTGGTCCTCTTTGCGAGTAACCCGTTGCCCACGTTGGGCAAGAAGAGTTCCTTGTTCCATACACGGTCTGCGTGTAACATATACTCAGGGGCCTCGTCAGGGGCGTACCTAAAGTATTTGGGATCCGGGCGGATTCTTCCTTTGGCACCCCCCCATAAATAATTTTAAAATTTAAACACACAGAAAAAATATATTATGTTTGCGAGTAGATTTTTAAACAGTACAATACTGTCATAAGCAAATTGGAAATAAGAAAAATGCAGGATATTAAAAATTCAGTGAACAGGTAATACTGCATTTTATTTTATGCACAAAACACAGGGAATCCAGTCTCAACGCTCAGCCTATTCTTCAAAGGTAAATAGAGAGGATTCACAGTCTCTGCTTTCGGGCCTTAATTTCTGCAAATTGATCAATGACCTCATCAAAATTCACCTTCTTTGCATATTCATGTTCAATTGAAAGTAAAGCCAGATTTGTCAATCTTGTCTGACGCATGGTCGAGCGAAAGAAATTTTTTATCAATTTACTTCTTTCACATGAAGCAATAGACACACAGACAGTCAAAAAGAATCTCAAACACAGTGACAAGCTTGGCAAAGATTCACAAAAATCCCATTTCACAATAAACTCCAGAAACTGCAATGCTGTCCATTTCTTTGCCTCTTCAACGCTGATTTTGGCAGCTTCCAAATGCCTCCGAAGTCGTCCAATTTCCACACTGATATCTTCATCAGAGAATTCATCGAAAATCTGAGTCAAATTTGGAATATACTTCCGAAGTTCTTCTTCTGTTGCAACAACCAAAGTGTTTGGCTAAATAACAGCGAAGATTGACAGAATTTGATCCATTGCCTTAGAACGAATCTCCAATTCTTGATGAAAGCCATCAAGACATTCAAACATAGCCCTTTTTACTTCCTCTGGCAATGTGAGACCAGCATCCTTTTGCCATCTCTCCTGGCATCCTTTTTCGGAGCTTTACTCGCCCTCTTCTCTCCATAGAAATGTCCATTTACTCACACTTTGTAGTTGCATAATGAATGGCCCTCTCCACAATTTCATTGCGCTGATCTTCAAGAAACAGTTTTAAATATTTAATTTTTCGTTTGTAAATTTTGTATTGTCAATAAAAATAAAAATAATTTTATAGTGGAAATTAACATTAAGCTGTTGTAATAGTTTGAACATTTTAAATTTTTTTTTCTTACTTTGGCGAATTTTTCATTTGGTTTGAAAACTTGTACTGGTATTTCAACTCTCCCGATAGCACCCCCCTCCTGGCTGTCACCCGGAGCGGACCGCCCCTCTCGCACCCCCCTCAGTACGCCACTAGGCGTCGTTGCTCTAAAATAGTGGGGGGGGACACTTCGCCTTGAAACAGCGAATCAAACAATATTCTGAGTAGCTATTGCGTGTAATATATCAATGTCGTAATTTACCAAAGCTGGGCACAAACCGTTAATCCGTTAATCGTTAATTAACGAAGTTAACTTTTTCGTTAACGATTTAACTTTTAAGTTAACTTTGAAAATCATTATCGGACTAATTAACTTCCGTTACATTTAACTTCCGTTAACTCAAGTCCGTTAACCCAAAAAATTCATAAATAAACGTTTAAAAGTTTCTATTATTTTCAGTGATGAGCAGGTGCGCAATTAATCCGCCACTGTTAATAGTGATGAACGAATTTCCATTTCCGCAGTGCAAAATCAGGCGATATATTTGTTTCCGTCGCCACAATTTGTGTCTACCAAATATGGTAGTTATTTATGGCATTGGTTTGAGCAAAACATGGTCGACTGTAAAATCAGGCGGAAAGATTTGCCATTTGAGTTGAATGTTTCAACTTCTTTCAAGAAATATCACGAGCATTTTAAGGCACTTTCAATAATATATATGTAACAATTACAACAAATAACTACATTCGTTTCATTTGCAGTCTGTCTCTTGCGCAACATGTTTGTGCTAGTGAATATTTAAAAATAATCGTTGTCAAGTAAGTCATGTATATTTATAATATGTCTGTGAGTACCTTATTAGTAGTCTCCTTGATACATTTCAAGAACCATAAAACTGATCAGGTAAGATTTCAATTTTCATGTCACTTTGATGACATAAATTAAGTCAATTGATGTCTTACAATGGGAGCGTTTTCACCTCATCTGGTTGGACAAGTATGACAACACCAAGGTCGCCAGGGTGAGGAAAAGCATGGAGGGTACAGTCGAGGAGGCCATGAAGCAGCAGTCCAACGAAGTGGGCAGCAACAGTGGAGGCAGCAACAACGAGGAGGAGGAGGAGGATGACTTCTTCAGTGTTGTCATCCAGACAAAAGAGAGCAGCAGAAGCCACAGGTCACTCAAGGGCAAGGCCCAGAACTTGGTCAAGACCTGGCTGGAGACCAACTCCAAGGACTTGCTGACAGATGCTGCCTTCTTGGGTGAGCAAGTGTTGGTGGACTTGTTCATCAAGTTCAACACAGCCATCCCCTCCAGTGCTGCAGTGGAGCGTTTGTTCTCTATGGGCAAGGACATCCTGAGGGCGAAGAGATCATCCCTGTCTGATGAAAACTTTGATATGCTAATTTTCATGAAGGGCAACATGCATCTCATGGACAAAATGGAGAACGAGAAGAAGAGAGAAAATTAAATTATATATATATTGTGTTTTTCATTTTTTTTATAATAAAAGTTAACGTTAACGGTTTATCAGTAACTTCCGTACATGTTTAACGAATTAACGGATTAACGGTTAACGAAGTTAACTTTTTTGGTTAACGGATTAGCGGTTAACGAAGTTAACTTTTTGGTTAACGGTGCCCACCACTGTAATTTACCATTTACCCGTTTTTTTGTATTTTTCTCAGCATGTTGAAAAAAACTCAATTGTATTTAATCATTTTATGTCTCTCTTTATTTAAACATTTTTTTTGCAGAAATAAGAAACGCAATACAAACTATTTATAATATTTAACCTTTCATGTAACATAATATCACACATATGTTTAACCGAAATAAATCTTTTATTACCTGTAGACAACAGAGGTCACTGCACATAGACTGATAACAAAATATGTTCGTGAAATATAAAACAAATAAACTGCCCTTTGATCACACTTTGATATTGAAAATGATACGTAACAAAACCGTTTATTTAACATATTTCCATTTCGCGTACTTAATGACCAAGAACACACAAATGCTACGTGCAATTATTAAAATGCAAATTGAATGCTAAATTCCATGATAAATATACACTGGTGTTCATGACAATAATTAATAATATTGCTATCACATTTGCATATGCATATAATACGACATATAAGTCTTATTAGCATTTATAGCAATTCATCCACGAAAGTGGGGGGGGGGACATGTCCCCCTCCGTCCCCCCTGCAATCGACGCCCATGCATATATATATATATAGAGTAGAGAGAGAGAGAGAGAGAGAGAGAGATAGATATCTACACACACACACACACCACCACACACACACACACACGAGGTTTGTTCAAAACGTATCCGGACTGATGCAATTATAGACAGAATATGGTACTTACAGGGTTTGGGGCGTAGTCTTCCTCAAAGTACGCTCCTTCTGAAGCTACACACTTTGCCTAACGATTCTGCCACTGTTGAAAACATTTTTCGAAAGCACTTTTCGGAATGGCCAAAAGCTGCTCATCGAATTTCTTTTAATGGTCTCCATATCATCGAATCGGTGTCCTTTCAGGGTTTGTTTGCGCTTCGGAAACAAACTAGGATTACTGACTAGGATTATTTTTATTTTTTTGTTTTTTAACTTCTTAAAGAGCTAAAACTACTAAAGCTCGATGATGTAATCAAACCGGCACATTTTATTTTTATTTACAGGTGTAAGAACAAAATCATAAACTTACAATGGGTAAATAGATATTTTGTACCTCATTAAGAAATCCACTCATATCAGACCAGAAATAGATTGAAGTATGTTATACCTCAATTTAGATTGTCTTCTTCTCAAAAACTACCCATTTTCATTAGATTGAAACTATGGAATGATTTAAATGATGATGTAAAAAATATTGTAAAATATTATAAATTCGTTTAAAACCAAGTTGAAATCCCGATTAACCCTCAGCTACTATCGTTGGGTCAATTCTGACCCTGAGTACATTTGTTTATTTTATCATGGGAGACAATGATACTACAGTAGTTAAGGGTTAATAATGGCATACTAATAAAAATCTAGGATTAATTAATTGTTTATTTATTTCTTGTGTGTAATCTAGGATTAACAACACATTACTTGTGATTGTTCAATTTTTATCTCTCGTGTATAATATTGATTTCTTTGTATGGTATTGATATAATACCTTCAATAATGACCTTGCAGTTGTTATATCGATAATGATAATTTAAGATTAATACATACTTTAATTATTAATAATACTTATTCATGATTTACTTATTATTAATAACAACTATGTTTTATTTTTAATAAGAGCCCAGTAAAGTCTAAAATTTAAGGGCCAAATTAAATAAAATAAATAGTCCAGCTTCACAATTATTTATGTAATTGTAAGACCATTGTACAGGGTGTTTATAAATTCCCTATCTATTTCAGTGAAAACGTACCAAAAAGGGTAAAATTCAATAACAATATAATAGAAAGTATATATTTAATGAATACTTAAGCATATGATTCTACATGAGCACCATCAGTATCTCTACAGAGTTCGAATCTGTCAGCAGCATTGCGGAACACATTTTGGAGCATGACAGGGGTTATTTTTGTAACCGCTGTTACGATACGAGCACGTAAATGTTTGAGCTTCATTCAGATGGTGTTTTAAACACCGTCGTCTTTCAACAAGATGGGGCACCTTGTCATTACGCAAACATTGTTCAGGAGTACCAAACTGAACGATTTCCAAATCAGAGGATTGGACGTGGAGACAACAGGCCCTGGGCGGCTCCATCTCCTGACCTAACTAACGCTCTTGGCTTTCTTTGCATGGGGCTTTATCAAATCAAACGTCTATGAAACGAGAGTTACAGATTTGCAAGATTTACGTGCTCGTATCGTAACAGCAGTTACAAAAATAACCCTTGTCATCCTCCAAAATGTGTTCCGCAATGCTGCTGACAGATTCGAACTCTGTAGAGATACTGATGGTGCTCATGTATTACGTATTCACTAAATATATGCCTTCTATTATATTGTTATTGAGTTTTACCCTTTTTGCTACGTTTTCACTGAAATAGATAGGGACTTTATAAACACCCTGTATTTATTTTCTTATTAATAAAGGTTATTCAATTCAATTCGAAATATTCAATTCTTCTTTATGTACTCGGAGTTCAAATTCGTTTTCGTGATCTTCCGAGAATTTGTCCTTCTTTATGTGTTTCGATACATGTCCCGATATCGTATGTAATTTGTTTCTGCATTTATTCTGTACGGCTCGCGGATCCTCGTATTTGTCAAGTGTGTTTGTATTTGTTGAATGGTATTTAGTAGCTGAATTGTGTTGGCTACATCTAAAAAATTGTAACCCTGTTTGCTGATGGTTTTGGCTGCTCAAATGTCGTGTTCCTTTGAGGGTGGTGGTAACGGCATATATATATATATATATATATATATTAATAATAATAATAATAATAATAATAATACAGCATACGAGTTGTACAGATTACACGCATACATAGAGTACATACAGACACTCAGAACCACGACGAAACGAATTCGCCGACGAATCGCGGCCTTCCTTGAAAATCACCCCAAAGGCCCTTGATATCATCTCGCATGTCATTTTAAATTGCTTTATTACAGTAACTACAGCAATACACACCAACTTCAACACTCATTGAAATTTCAATAAGTTACTTATTTCAATACTTAGACCATTTGCTGGAGGTTTGTCACCAACATACCCAACGGGTATTTGACCTTCAAACTTACGTTCAAACACATATCGTACATTAAAAGTGTATACCATACAATATATTATTATATTATATATATTATATATATATATATATATATATATACGTAAAGAACGACGCTTGTATAGGAGAATATTCCGCGCAAGATGAGAGAGAGAGAACGAAACAAATGAAAAAAATGAGGTAACCACGGCATGCGGGAGGTGCCCCCTTGGGGCATTGGTTTCTGTGCGTATGTAGAGGAATTACGGCATTTGATTGAGTGAGGCCCATGGTGTAATGGTTATCATATCTGACCGGCAATCGGAAGATCCCGGGTTCGATTCCCTGGTGGTTACCTCATTTTTTCATTTGTTTCGTTCTCTCTCTCTCATCTTGCGCGGAATATTCTCCTATACAAGCGTCGTTCTTTACGTTAATTATACTGCGTGTTTGCAGTTTATATATATATATAATATATATATATATATTTGTTTGGGGAGGGGAGTGAGTTTTCCAAAATTTTCGAAAATTTTCGGGATCGGCGCCGAGAAATCAGGTCCAAAGCGCCCGGAATTTAAACAATGGTCACAATTAGTTAACACTGGGAAAACTGGTCACCGAGGAATCGCCGCCACGGGCAGGGGCAGATTAATGTATCGCGAGGCCCTTGGTCAGTGTTCCCTGCAGGGCCTCATGACACCAAAGATTAATTATCGATGACTTGAGCATAACAACAATTAAATCACAACTCGAATTTAAAATTGGAGTTAGTTTTATAAAAACTTCAATGATAATAACATAGCATAACAAAATAAACACATTTCATTATAAGGTGAGAAAAACTTCGTACACAAATTGTCATATTAGGACAAAAAAATTAATTTAAACATTTCATAAATTCCAGTCATATATAAAGATTAAAAACAATGTTACATGCACTTGCCTGCTACACAGAATGTACACACAACTGAAAATGACCAGATAATTAGTGAAGTCCGGCTACACATCAACAGATAACAACAGCTGTAGTCATGAACTCACATTGGCTTCTTCCTCGATTTTGCGCTAGCAAAAATCATCTATAATTTCTTGAAAGTCTATTGCACTTGTCAAATAATTTTCTCTTGTTAGCAGTGACAAATCACATAATCTCTCCTACGTCATTGTTAATCTCATCTGATTTTTTACTCTCTTCAAAACAGAAAGATCGTTCTCCTTCTGTGTTGGCGACTGAAAGAGTCAGATAGATTCGTAATGCGGTCCCAATGTTTGGGAATGCTTGTGCTATTCCATATTCTCTGATATATGTCAGACAGTTGAGGGGTTTGCACGATTCGGATGCATTTCTCATGTATCCCGCAAAATGAACAGTTATTGAACACATTCTTCACTGATCATCTCATCGATGTCTGAAGGATAATGTCTCTGCAGTTTATCTGCCGACTCGCGAATCCAAGAATCTGACATCTTTTGAAATGCAAATAGTACACCAAACCTTTCCTGTAGGTTGTTGTATGGTTCTTTTCGACGGCATAATTCAGTGTATAGTGCATCGAGAATCACTAGGAAAGTCGCAGCTCGAAACTGATCTCGCGGAGATAGGAAATCTTCTGTTTACAATTCATCAAAAACATGTTTCCTTTTTCTGTCTTTGATATTCAGCTCGATGGCTGTGGTTCGTGATCAACTTTTTCTCTTTATTTTCGAATAGCTCAAAGTCCTCCCGAAGGCCAAGGATAAATGATTTCAGCCCATCATACAGCCATACACAGGTTATGAGGTCAATTTCGACCTTCTACAAATTACTACTAGTCTTGTCAAAACGCTCCAGTATAGTGTTCCAGAAGACACACATAAAAGCTACCTCGAATTCATTAATTTTTTTCGATAATTGGGAGGATTCATTCCTAGTCGATGCTGTCTGATTTCTGTCATTTGATAATTCATGTAATGCAACAATTGCCTCCTTATAATTTTCGTTTAATGCACTGACAGCATCAGCTCGGGCAGACCAACGAGTGGTTGAAAGTGACTTCATGATTTCTTAATTTATTGCTGAAATAAGCACTCACCACCGATTTGTTGAAGCTGAGAAGTTATACAGCGTTTGAACGAATCCAAAGAATGAAACAGCGTTAACGCAGCATTCGGCAGCACAAGTACCAACAAAGTTGAGCGAATGAGCTGAACAGGGTACATATTCAGCCAGATGATTGATCTCTTAGATCCTTGCTTAAACGCCATTGTATTTTCCGGACATATTACATGTATTATCGTAACTCTGGCCACGACGGTTCGATATAGGTATGTCATGCTCTCGTAATGTATCAAGTATAGTTTGGGTCAGAGATTCTCCGTCATAGTCAACTATCGATATGAATTTCAAAAACCTCTCAGCTGGAATACCATTCGAATTTACAAAGCGTAATATAAAAGTGAGTTGATCTATGTGCATTATGTCTGGCGTCCAGTCAATACTTATAAAAAAATACTTGGCAGCTTTTACATATGAAACAACATTAGCAAACTGAACGAATTCAGTCATGCCCGTGAAAAACGAGGTTCTTGCCGACAGGAACTTGATTACCGCAACAACTCTTTTCAATAGATTTCTCCAGTAATTCTTCTCCGTTTTGGTAGGAAGATCCAAATTCGTGTCGACACGTCCGTGCACCTTTCCCAGTGATAAACATGAGAGAAGGGGCCTTCTATGAGATGGACTATTTTCGTATTCTTGAACGCGTTCGATATGTTTTCACTCATTAAAGCCAGTCGTGAAAGAAGACTGTTGGCCTGAAAACAACTTGCACATGGAGCAGTAAATCACCCAGAAGATTCTGAATCTAAAAGCCAATTTCACAAATTCTCCATTGGTAAACTTCCGATAGAAGGTATCTCTGTTCAGATAACATGTTGTCCCATCGTCGTATAGTTTGGCAGAGCCTTTGAAGTCCACCTCCACATTCTGTTCACGAATGTTTGCAGCGAAAGATTTCTGCAAATCATCATTGATTTCTTTTCATAGAACCGGATCTAACGGAAGGTCTCCTACAGTATATGTTTCTTCTTTTTCAGACTCGCTCTCCGTTTCAAAGATAATGTCTGTAGCTGATTGATTCGTCTGAATACTTGATTCTGTAACCTCTGGGTTATCCTCCGCACTAGAATCTTTTGGATGTCCCTCAAACTTTTAGCTTTAACTCGGAAGAGATCTATTATCTTTCTACTTGTTGCAATATCATTCCGCACTTATCTTCTTTTTGTGCTTTCTTTTCTCTCTTCTGACTACCACGCTCATAAGCGCGACCTGTTACGTGCACGACTCGACATTTAAATTTTCAAAATTATTTATTGCTATACAGTATATATTCGTGGAATACGTTTATTCTCTGAAAAAAAAATCAGAGTACTGTAAGTAAAACATCGAATACGACAACATAAGTACATTCAAAGCTGGTAACGCATGAAGACCTCCAAAAAAGTAAAAAACAGTGACTTCACATTACCACAGACACAAACTATTATTGTATGGATAACTATGTGTAATAAATTACTAACTAGGTTTTGGTGTTTCAAATAATTATGATTCAGGGTATGAATAAGAGACACAGACTCTAACAAGTTATTAGAAAAAAAATATTTCCACTATTACGAAAGAGGTTGTCCTGTATTCCTCATCCCTGACTACACAATATTGAGGGAAATAAATAAACAAAAGTCTCACAATTAGTAATCAAGATGCTTACAGAATTAATTTCCATATGAATATAAAATTCTGCCTGCACTAATGAAACAAAACTGCTAAATAATATCTGCTGAAACGTGTCTAAACACTTAGCATGTTCACCGGACAAGCGGCAAATGGTGTCAAGTTAGTCGTAAGTTCGTTTGTTCGCCTGTTTCAGTTTTCTTACCAAACGCGAGAAAATTGAGTCATTTTGCAAAGGTTTTATTGCGTTTTGTATGGGGCTTAGATGATACTTTTTGAGAAATTTCTCTCAACTATTAGCTTCGCTATTTTATCCGTTTATTTGTGAAAAAATGAATAGGTTTTTCATTTCATCGTTTAAAACGTGGGGGCCTGGGCCCTGGCCCACCTGGCCCTTGCGTTAATTCGCAAGGAGAATCGGACCTCCACTGTGTATACACACACACACACACACACACAAACACATATATATAATATATATATATATATATATATATATATATATATATATATTACTTGGTAGCCTAGTGACACAACTATAGTCCAAGATTATTATTCAATGAAAACATAATTTACGACTGCTATTCTCTGTTGCATGTACGAAGCTTAGGAGCACTCTAGCATGTGTAAATTCTTCCCAAGAAGATTTCTGTATTGGATTTTAGACATATTTCTAGTGTAAATTAAAGGAAGAAGAAAGAGAAGAAACAGAATCCATATTAGAGCAATTTAGCAGACAGGCGGGCAATACATTTTCAGAACTCCAACAAAGAGAGCAACACAAAATTTCAGACGAAGGATAAGCACAAAATAACAGAATGTTCTTTTAATAGATTCACAGTAAGGACTGAATCTACACACAGTATTAAAACCAAAAATTAACATCTGACGAGGAAGCTTCTAGCAGCGGCTGTATCCTCTAGCGCGGGACACGTCAGCGCGTCAATGTCAGCGAAAAAACGTGGAACGTCAACGCGAAGAAGAGGCGACGTCAAACCGAAGACATCAACGCGCTGATGACCAAACCTCCTCAAATCTCCGTGCAGCGGGCGGGCTGTCTACGGTTGGCCAGATTGGCAGTCGACGGCCTGTTGCGTGGCACGGTCAGAGTGCCGATTGGCTCCCGGGGCCGGACCTATACCAGCGTGCTATATTTTCATTTACGGGGAGCAATTGCGTGCCGGACGTGCTCTCCGGACTACTCTTACTCTCTGGCAACATTAAGACTAATCCAGGCCCCACTACAACTTACACATGTCACCATACACAAAGACATAGATACAATAGGGCCATCAGAGACATACAGAAGCATAAAATTAACATATTACAGTACAACGTAGATGGCCTCACAAACAAAATCATGCAGCTTAGGGAATTCGTACACAAACAAAACATTCACATAGCACTTATACAAGAAACAAAACTAAAACACAAACACAAAACACCTACCATCCCTGAGTTCACGGCGATCCGTCAAGATCGTACTGGGTGTCACGGGGGTGGACTTATCACTTACATACGTAAAAGCATTAGCTACACTGATGCCACCCAAAACATTACAAACACAATCCAAACAGATAACACGATAGAAATACCGGCAGTTAACATTAAAACACGTGCAAAACACACCACCACACTCATCAACATTTACATCCCACCAGATAGTTCACCTCAGGTGCCAGCTAATTACAATCCACAGTTACACAATGTGGCCTCTCTCACTAATGTCATCTTAGGAGGAGACTTCAACACTAAGGACACTAGTTGGTACCTGCACAACCAAAACAACACCAGAGGCACCAACATAGCCACACAACTAAACAGCCTCTTCATTCTTAACAACACAGAAGAACATACACACATAGCACATCAAGCAGGATACTCAAACTCCTCCCCAGACATAACGTTCTGTTCCCCCTCACTAGCAACACATACACACTGGAGAACAGAAAAACAACTGTCATCAGACCACCTGTCCATCATCATTACGACAAGTTCTACACTCTGCCCCAACAGCCTTAGGCACACTTACAGAAATTACAAGAAAGCTGATTGGAAACAGTTCAAAATACAGACTGAGGAACAATTCACCACATTAAACCGCACACCCATCATAAACATCACTACAACACTCAAGACATTCAATCAGATCATCAATAATGCAAACAAACATACCCAAGGGCAACATTAGGAAATACAACCCAAATTACACTAGAGAAATAGCCCACCTCATAAGGCAACGTAACAACCTCAAACATAACACACAAACACCAAACACAGAAGCCATAAAACAGCAGATACAACAGCTCAACACAGAAGTAAACAACAAACTTAAAGAAAAACAAACAGAAACATTTAGGGAATTCATAACAACACTAAACCACTCCACAGATACATCCAAGCTATACAAGACTATAAACAGCATTACCCACTCTAACAGCAGCATTCACACTTCACACGCGGCTATCTGTCGCAGCCAAAATAATATCCCAACATATACACAACAAGCTAACATTCTAGTTAATCACTACGCAAAGATAAGTCACCTAAACAGAGACAACAACCAGAAATACGCAGACAGACAAACAGCCAAACACAAGAAAACCTACAGATCGACACGACCATTGCACCCTTCAATACAGATCAGACCACCAAGTTCATCAAAAACATTAAGAATTCGAAGGCTACTGGACCAGATAACATATCTAACATACACCTTAAACACTTGAGCCCACAGAGAATACTAGCTCTCACAAACATCAGCACATATTCATACCAACACTGTATTATTCCTGACATATGGAAACAAGGTAAAATTATTACACTACTCAAACCAAACAAAAATCCAACAGAACCAACTTCCTATTGACCCACTACTTTACTATGCACACCTTCCAAAGTAACAGAAAGACTAATCTTACAAATCACCAACCCACACATACCACTATCGCCTACTCATCATGGATTCAGACCACGGCATTACTCACTAACCTCACGCACCACATCATGGATGGCATCAACTCAGACGACCAGCTGAACGTACACTCTTAGCAACAATAGACATTAGTAAAGCATTTGATGCTATCCGACGTTTCCCTCTCATAAACAAAATACTCAACACAAACATGCACAATAACACCAAAAGGTGGCTGAGCAACTATCTTTCAGGAAGATACTCACATGTCACATTTAATGTAATGGCAAGTCATCCAAAAACAAGCTTTTCCGAACGGGGTCCCTCAAGGCTCTGTTCTCTCACCAACACTGTTGAACTTATACATGCATGACATTCCAACACTCATAGATAACAAGCTTACCTTATCATATGCAGATGACATCACTCTAACATCCACCCACAACAAGCGGGGATTATTCCTGACGACTTGAAATTAGCTAACGTTGCGCCCATTTTTGAAAAAAGTGACCGCACAGTAGCTAGCAATTATAGGCCTATTAGCTTAACGTCAATTGTCGGTAAACTTTTGGAATCCGTAGTTAAGGATCGTATCATCGATCACTTAGAAAGTCGCGATTTGAATAATGGTAGTCAGCATGGGTTTCGACGCCATACATCTTGTTTAACTAATTTGTTAGAATTTTATAACGAAATAGTGCGCGAATACGATAGGCATAGAGCGGCTGACGTTATTTATTTAGACTTTAAAAAAGCGTTTGATACAGTTCCGCAAAGAAGATTAATTGCGAAGGTTAAAGCGCACGGTATATGCGGTCAGGTAGTTAACTGGTTACAGGAATGGCTTCGTGCTAGGAAACAGAGGGTCGTTGTTAATGGTAGTGAATCGGAGTGGTTGGATGTAGGTAGCGGTGTCCCTCAGGGTTCACTGTTAGGCCCATTGCTATTCGTAATCTACATTAACGGCATAGATATAGGCTTGACTAGTAACGTGTCAAAATTTGCGGACGATACTAAAATAGGCGGTAAAGTTGTTAACGTGGACGATAGAAATAGGCTCCAAGACGATGTAAACAGGATTATGGAGTGGACGGATAAGTGGCAGATGCAATTTAACGTAGACAAATGTAAAGTTTTGCATATAGGTTCTCGTAACAACAATTACACGTACACGATGGATGATAGAGAGTTAACGAGCGTTGACGAGGAAGTAGATTTTGGCGTACGTGTATCTAAGGATTTTAAAGTTAGGAACCAGTGCCTGGAGTCTTGCGCAAAAGCTAATAGGATGTTAGGCTTCATAGCGCGTAATTTCGAATTTAAATCGAAGAATATTATATTGCCCCTTTACAAGTCCCTAGTCAGGCCTCATTTAGAATATGCAGTTCAGTTTTGGTGTCCGTATTTGCGTGAGGATATTGGTAGGTTGGAAAGGGTTCAGCGTCGCGCCACGAAACTAATTCCGTCATTGCGCAACAAGTCTTACGAAGATAGGATTAAAGAGTTAGACTTGCATTCACTCGAAACTAGGAGATTAAGGGGAGAGCTTATTGAAGTTTTCAAAATCGTTAATATAATCGATAACGTAAATTTTGACAAACTGTTCACTTTCGATAATTAATAGCAATACTCGTAATAACGGATTTAAGTTGCGTGGCAGACGTTTCATGACTAATATCGCTAAAAACTTTTTTACGTCTAAAGTAATTGATAAAGGGAATAATCTTCCCGCGTCCGTTGTGAACTCTACCAGCGTTAATATGGTTAAAACCGTTTAGATAGGCATTTTAAAAATATTAACGTTGTTTAAAATAAAAATAAATAATTTGCAACAGGAGTTCTGGGGGTAATGGTCGAGGATGAGTTTGTTGACGATTAATACCAGCTTGTGACATGCCAACGTGTGATATACCAGCAAAAAAAAAAATAAAATTAGACTAACACGAACTTAGATGTAGCTCGTAGCGTAAAGTAACCCACTTTTTGTTATACTCTTTATACTTTTTTTTTTTATTCTCTCCTTACTTGCATGTCTGTAACTGTCTTTACTTGCATGTCTGTAGTTTGCATGGTATGATAGTGTTCAAGTTAAGACTGTGTTTGCATGGTTTGTAAGCGTTCTTATTTTACTTCTTTTTATCTTTCACCTCTTTCCTATTTTCTTCGACTATTTTTCCGATTTGTCGGCAGTGGCCGGCGGATGATGATGGTATCTTTCTTTCTCTTTTTCTGAATGAATTTTAACCCACGAATGATAGGTTTTGCTACTTACTTAACCCCTTATTCTCTTCTTTTAACTCCCTACTTTCTTCTTTCTTTCGGGCTAACCTTAGAGTGGACCTTAGGGTCTTTGTTAGCCTTAGCTTCTGTAGATCTGTAGAACAACATCGACACTGCTACAAATAACCAACAAACATACATAAACAGTATAGAAGACTGGCTCACACACAATAGACTCAAAGTAGCGCCCACAAAATCAACCATCACCTTGATAACAAGCAACATAAAAGAACACCAGATAACTCCACAGCTTACACTAAACAACACCAACATTCCACACACTCACAGGACCAAAATACTTGGCAAGACTTAACACGCTTAGGGTACTAACAGGCACAAACTTTAGACACCAGCAGGAAACAACATCACTCATATACAAACAATATATTCGCTCAGTTATGGACTATGCTAGCCCATGCTGGGCACCCATTATCTCAAACACACACGTAAACACCTTACAGATAATACAAAACAATGCACTTCGTATCATTACAGGATGTACTCAAACAACACCAATAGAACACCTGCACACAGAAACAAAAATACTGAAAGTTAGGGAACATTTAGATATGAGGGGAATACAATTCATGGCAGCAGCGACAACTTGCCAACAACACCCTTGCCACTACATGTACAATCATGCACCAACACCTCGCACCATTAAGGTAACACCAGAGAGACATTATAACCAAATACTCCATTCCATACCACGCCCCACAGACATCACACAGTACAGAAAACACAAACACACACACTAACCCACAAAGCACTGACACGACTCGGTCCGAATGCGGTCCTAGGTGCGAGGCCGCCACCCATTGATAGGTCAGAGACCAGCCTGAGCAGATCGGATCGAGTTAACTTAGCACGATTCCGATGTGGACATCACCCCAACTTACAGACATATAAACACAGACTAGACGACAACACAGACGACACCTGCCACCTGTGCCAGGACACACCACAAACAATTGAACACATTATGACAGACTGTACCGCTCTAGCACAACATAGATCACAACACAAGATCACTAGTGCGCTGAACCTCTGGTCCACTCCGGATAGGGCGATCGGTTACTTGCGTGCCACCGGCTTGCTCGATCAGGGTGGGCTGATCGGCTAACCACAACAACTATAATAATTCATTAAATTCAATATCCTTTCCATGTTAATGTCATATTACATGTAAATTACATATATGTGAGGCAAAACATCTTTAATTAAGTACCAGACCCAACTTATTTGTGAGAAATTAGTTCTATAATTAGAAGGGACTGACGTACATGTTCGTAATAGGTATTAATCGACAGGAAATTCAATAAAGAAAACGTATTTTCTAGCTTAGGATAAGAAAAGAATAGTTTAGCTAGTGGTTAATATGTTTTAAATGACATGGGCTGGACTTGTAAATCAAAATAACTTTTTATGAGGTAGTTTTAGTCGCTTTATTCAAATTTGTCACTCATTTTTTGTGCAAACTATTGTAGAAAATAATAATAATAATAATAATAATAATATAAATATACAGTATATATATATATATTTACTGTATTTGTAGTTGGGGGTGGTATAACGTCATGTTACTCTGCGACTTAATTAGTTTGCTGGTTTCTGTTCTGGCTATTTTTTTTTCTAATTGGATTCAGTTTCGTGGTGTTTGTGATAGAATTATGACGTGCCGTTCGTATGGTTTCGACTTTGAGAACTTGAATCGTCATGTGCCCTAGATGATTAATTAAATGATTAATTGAATGCCCGGTTAGGTTAATTGAATGCCCGGTTAGTCAACTGAATGCCCGGTTACATCAACTGAATGCCTGGTTAGGTTAATTGAATGCCCGGTTAGGCCAACTGTACGCCCTTGATGATTGGTTAGGTTAAGTCGTGATATTTTCGTTAGTTTAAACGAAAATGACGAGAGCAAACTTTTCTGGTTAATTTTTAGGTGTTCTGCACGTTTCCTGTGGTAATGCGTCGTTTACGAGATCTCGTAATATGAACATGTTAGGTTATGCTTTATTGTATAAAATGTAGTCAAAAATACATTTTTCAAGTGTATTTTGGTGTGCTTTGTTCGAATATGACCTTCATTTCTTGTGCAAATAACCCAAACTACTTGTTCATTAAGAAAACTAAATATGAAGCTTTAAAAACATAAAATCCACTATTTTGTTCTATTCGTTTTGTTGGTTCAAAATTGATGACGTTTTACTCCGGAATTGTAATATAACTAAATACTCGTTCAGTAAACACTTGACTAGTCAGCATCAACAGTATATCCAGAACAAACCCTTGAGACAAATGAAGGGAGAATACGTTCAGAAAACATTTTTAAACTAAATACTAATAATGAGGTAACACAAAATGCTGATGCAAAAGAATCTCAAGCAAATTTTCTACTGTCAAACTTCGAGTAGACTTATATCCTACGCCTAGTAGCAATGTGTTTTCCCTTAATTTATCGTACAGCAAAATTATCTTTTTCTTTTAAAGTTAGATTCTTTAAAATTTCAGCGGAAGACTAAATTGAAAACGAAAATACTGATAGGGCTTGATTTCAGTCATCGTCAGACATAGTACTGAGGCCTGGCCTCAGGCCTCGAGGGTGGGGCCGAGGGTGAGACCGTGGTCTTCAGAAAGCCACGAGGCCGACGCCAACTTTTTCTCAAAAAGCCTCGAGGCCCCAGACGGAGGCCTTTTGAGGGAGGCCTCATGAGGCCTTTCGTCCTTAGCATCATTATTATGTGATATATTGTGTTGTGTACGCGTTGAGGGGAAAATCTACCATCCATATTTTATGGATTTCAAACTGATATTACCTTGGGCATGTTTCCTCAAACAATTAACGAGTTAAATAAATAGCATAAATTTCTTTTTATGTAGAAATGTGATGATCTTAAAATGTAGTTATGGAATGGTGGGCTTCAACCGTTATTTCAATACTAAACTTTTTTTATTTCAAACATCTCATCTGGGCATGAAAAATTTATTATGATACTCATTTAACTTTTTGGAGAAATGAAATGATCATAAAAAAACACTTTATCTGCATTTAATTGGGGGGGGGGGGGTACCCAAGCCTAGTTAGTTTGTAAAATCCGTGCGAAGAAA
The DNA here is from genome assembly GCA_023014485.1 of Bathynomus jamesi. NCBI lineage: Eukaryota > Metazoa > Arthropoda > Malacostraca > Isopoda > Cirolanidae > Bathynomus > Bathynomus jamesi. The sequence continues at coordinate 78,627 of JAJOZX010012885.1, read as the reverse complement.
AACAATAACTCATTGTAAGTAAAATAATGAGCTCCAGAAAATTTATTTCTATTAGGTAGATACCCGACAGATCAACAGGCAAAGAGACGCTCCCTTGCATCTCGCACGCAAACACATTATTTTCAGACACTTCTCCAGATTCTAAAACAGGAGACAAACAAAAATTGCAATGTCATGACAAATGACTAGGTTAGGTTAATTATGGTACTCATCGAAATAAATATGAAGATGAAGACGTACAAAATATGTATTGACATTAGTTTGTCATTTGAGAAAAATTGGCGGTAAGTAAATTCACTTAGTTGCTGAGAGGTTGAAACAATAGTACATCTAGAATCCATTTTAACCTTGACATGACTGTTTAAAAAAAAATATGTAAAATAGTTTTCAGAGTAATTGCATTTCTTTCATACACTGAATAGGATATTTTCTGTATTACTTAAATGTATAGATGATCTTTTCAAAGAAAAGCAATTGAAAAGTACACGACAAAAAGTCAGGATTCCCAATGGCTTCACAAGGCTTTTCCACTTTTAAGCTGGCTTCGAGGCCGAGGCCAAGGCCAATTTTGAAGTCCGACGCCGAAGTCGAGGCAAAACATTTCAGGCCTCGGCCACTCCTCGGCCCCATGTCTGGTCAACGTACATATTTAATTGTCGTCTTCGTTGACTAAAGTTACCCTGGTGTCGTGGCTAGCGTCGTTGACTACGAATCCATCGGCCCCGGAATTGAGACCCGGTGACGGCAGGCGGCACACAGCAAAACCCAGCTCTTCATCCTTCCACACAATAAAGAAATTAGTTGGTAGATAAATGAGTACCCTGGGTAGCCTTGTGGTTAAGACGCTGGGCTGCTGGTGGGGCGCGGTTCGGATTCCACGTTAAACTGTAGGTCTAAGGTGGAGTGAGAAGCTTGACTTTCGTCAGAATGAACAATTCGGGCGGAAGCAAAACCAAGGTTAAACCAAAGTTATAAAAAAAAAAAAAAACGCTGCTCTTTATCTCATCGTCTCATGTCTGAGGGGGCAACAGCGGTTCGAATCACACAGTGATAAGATTAATTTATTTCTAATGTATTTAGTGTTGAAATTTAAGCAGCTCTTAGTATGTTGTTCTGGGTAAGCATATTAGAATTATGTTGTATGTAATAACACTGTAAATAAAGATGAATCGAAAGGAAATTTAATTGACATTTCTTCCAGTAGATGGCACCAACCATTCAAATATTTTGGCTTGCTGTTTATCGATTAGTTTTCCAACTGAAAACCTGGTATAATTACTGAATTTAATTGATACCATTTTTAATGTGTATTTTTCACAAACGTGTTTGTATAGTGAGGAGTAATGCAGATAATAAAACTGAAGTTTCATTTGGAAGAATTCGTTGAAATTATTTTCATCAAGGAATAAGTTCAATGAAAAGTATTTCTCATCCAGTATCAAAGTTCGATGAAAATATTTTCATCAACCGGGACAATTACTCGATAAAAAAAAATCATCTTGATGAAAAATTCCAGTCTCAGTTAATTTCGGTTCAAGTAGATATTGCTTCGTCTTAACAAAATCTTTGTTTTGTGACAAAACGAACCAAACTATAACTTTATTGGGAGCTTCAGATTAACTTTTTCCGTCACTATTCAGGCTGTCACTCTCAGATTTTCTCTCATTGCTAAGAGATTCTTTCGATCGCTTTTATTCAGTTTACAACTTTCGAATACAAGTATTAGACAATGTTAATTGAAGAAAGTTGATTTAATAATAATTAATCAAGAAATAACTAATTTATTAAGCATATTAAAATTCGAGTTATTTAAACAATCAGATAAATTTGTGATAATCAGAATAAACAGTTCATAAAATGAAAGAGAATGAAACAATGCAACTGTATGCAAGTTCTCAAAATTTTTAAGAACTCAGAAACTATTTGCAATGTCTTTTCTCTTTTTTTCAAAAAACTCAAGTTTGTGAAGAGAAATCTCATTTCCCAAAATTTCAATATAGCACTTTGTTTGAGTTTTCAAACCTTTGGTTCACAATTAATATTCTCTCCCGAGAGTGAAGATGGAAAAATAGTCTCTTTTCTTTACGGGACTCATGACAGAAATGTCCTTTTTCGCAAAAGAACAATCATCCCAGGAACGTTTGTGCAGACATGTCGCTGCTGTGAAGTGTCCTCCTGATTAATTTTTAGGTGAAGCATTATGGTAATAAAAATTTTAATACATCATTACATTCTCTTTATATATATATATATTAGGGTGGCCCTTATTTTTTGAAATTGTAAATTTCACCGTCTCACCCCATCAATATATTCCATTTGACAAAAAAACAAAATAGGCAAAATCTCAAGTAATTATAAATATTCTTATTGGTCCCGCACAAGGACTCAAATTTAGTTAATTATTGAAACATAAAATACACGAATTTTTTACTTAGAGTTCCATTATAAGGGCAAATAACAGCAGTTAAAGAACAGCATAAACTAAAATAGACATTGACTACTGATTAATTAGAAACTGAATTGAACTAAACATTTTAGGACTGAAAGCATAGTAAATTTGGCCTAGTAGGGATGGTTGCTTATGAGACCCCCTTAAATATTAATTGATTTTAATAAAACTTCTTTGGTACACGTTTTATATTAATAGGAAAAAAATGCGGAGGTGAGACCCCCAAATTTTGGTTGATTGGGTGGTTCTTATATGTATAAGAACCACCCAATCAACTAATCACCCAATCAACCCCAAATTTTGGTTGATTGGGTGGTTCTTATGTGTATAAGAACCACCCAATCAACCAAAATTTGGGGTCTCACCCCCGCATTTTTTCCTATTAATATAAAACGTGTACCAAAGAAGTTTTATTAAAATCAATTAATATTTAAGGGTGCCTCATAAGCAACCATCCCTACTAGGCCAAATCTACTATGCTTTCAGTCTTAAAATGTTTAGTTCAATTCACTTTCTAATTAATCAGTAGTCAATGTCTATTTTAGTTTATGCTGTTCTTCAACTGCTGTTATTTGCCCTTATAATGGAACGCTAATAAAAAATTCGTGTATTTATGTTTCAATAATTAACTAAATTTGAGTCCTTGTGCGGGACCAATAAGAATATTTATAATTACTTGAGATTTTGCACATTTTGTTTTTTTGTCAAATGGAATATATTGATGGGGTGAGACGGTGAAATTTGCAATTTTGAAAAATAAGGGCCACCCTAATACATATATATATATATAATTATGTACTATATATACTCCATGCCATTCTATCGCTATTTATGCTCTCTCTCTCTCTCTCTCTCTCTCTCTCATTCCTCAATATGCCCATTAGATAAATCAAACCAAAAGTTAGAAATCGAATAAAGATTGAAAACTTGAGTCGGTATTTGCATATAAAAAGTCGTCTGAAGAGATGCCAATAATGCGATCGGTAGAAGCTTCTTGCACTCATGATTGGAACACCTTCTGCATGAGGGAAAATAGTTCGTATAATTTCGGAAATTATAACATAAAGAGTAACTCCAGAGTGCATTTAAGTCCTCTCTCTCTCTCAATTCATTTCACTTCATTGTTAATTGGTTTTTTGTTCTTTCTCTTTTATTTAGTTCTGAATCCGTTCTTAACTAAAAATTTAAAAAAATCTTTAATTTTGTTAAAATTTCGTTGTTTTTTTTTATACTTGAAATCCTTCACAGACACAGAATGAATGAATGAAGAGAAATGGTCTTAATACTTCGCTTTCTATTAAATCGTCTTTCCACTCATTCGCTTCCATTTACTTTCGGGAGGAGAAATGTTCTTAATTTCCAGTCATTTCAAACACATCTATCTATCTATCTATCTATCTATCTATCTATCTATCTATCTATCTATCTATCTATCTATCTATCTATCTATCTATCTATCTATCTATCTATCTATCTATCTATCTATCTATCTATCTATCTATCTATCTATCTATCTATCTATCTATCTATCTATGCGCCTCGGTGGTGTAGTGGTTAGCGTCGCTGACTACAAATCCATCGGCCCCGGGTTCGAGACCCGACGGCAGCCGGCGCGCAGCAAAACCCAGCTGTTCATCCTTCCACACAATAAAGAAAGTGGTTGGTAGATAAATGGGTACCCTAGGTGGCCTAGTGGTTAAGACGCTGGGCTGCTGATGGGGCGTGGTTCGGATTCCACGTTAAACTGTAGGTCTAAGGTGGAGTGAAAAGCTTGACCTTCGTCAGAATGAACAATTCGGGCGGAAGCTAACTAAAGGTTATATGGATGAGAGATGAAGATGGATGAGAGAGAAGACGAAATAACGAATAACAGCATAATAACGAACAACAATTTAATAACAAATAACAATATAAACAATATAATACGGAAGGAAGACATAGATGAAAGAAAAGAAATAAGTAAAAGTTGCGAAGTAGTCAAACGGTCCAACGAGCGAAATGATAAAAAGATAACTAAAAACGTAGAAAATAAACAGCCAAAGAAAAATAATGATAATGCCAAAATTACGAACTTTGAAAATAATAAGAAAAGAAGTAGAAGCTTAGAAAATATCGTATGTAGATACTACGCGAAAGGGAACTGCAGATATCGGGATGGGCAATGCATATATGCACATCCCACATTATGCAACACGCATTACACAAGTGGATACTGCAAATTTAATAAGAAATGCAAGTTCCACCATCTTACGGTCTGCAACACCTATGCAAGATATGGGAGTTACAAATACGGAAAAAAATGCCGCGACCACCACCCTCAAAGGAACGCAACGAGTGAACAGGAAAAACGAACATCAAAGAAGAGTGCCAAATTTTTAGACGCAGCCAACACATTTCAGCTGCTAAATACTATCCAGCAATTATAAAACCAGCTGACAAATATAGGAATCCGAGAGCCGGACAGAAGGTACGAACAAAGGCACTTCATGCTTTATCGATAAAAGAGGTAAATTCTCGGAGGACCACAAGGCAACGAAACCGGCACCCCCATTGAAAAACAAATCGGAACCACCTGTATGCGAAAACGAAAGAGAAAAAATAAAAATAATCCTAGTCAACATTCAGAGCCTTAAATCAAACCATTCCACGAACAAAGTTTTATACCTGAAAGGACTCATGTAAGAAGCCGGAACAGACTTTGCATGCCTCACGGAAACTCATCTAAAGGACTGGCAGGCGAGCTGTGAAAATTGTGAGCCCTGTATTGACAAAAAAGAAATACAAATTGACAACTATAACATCCTCCGAGCCGACAGAACAATGAGACGTAAAGGAGGATGTACTATTTACACAAGCGAAAGGCACATGGCAGAAATGGCTATAAGTACCTCAAACAGCTACGTAGAATGTGTAGCAGCAAAAATTGAAAAATTAAATATGGTACTAATTGTAATAATTGTAATGTACAGACCCCCAAACACGCCAACCTCAAAATTTTCAGATTCCATTACAGAGGTAAGAAACTTGGTAAAAGATCTACACTCTCCAACCCCAAATATTTTTCTCTGTGGTGATTTTAATTTCCCATTCATGAAATATAAAAGGATAGGAAAAAATATATGTATACACCAGGACAAGGGGGGCACACGAGAAGACCAGGAGCAGGTAAAAATGCTATTAGCTTTAGCTGATGAATTTATGTTAACGCAAGAAATAACAGAAAACGCAAGAAAAAACAACTGCCTAATCTAATTGATAATATAGAAATATCCCCAAATATGATATCGGACCACAACATCATTGAAATAACAACTAATATAAAGGCAACAGGAAAGGAAAGAACACGCACAACAGAAAGAAGCAAATTCGAAATTTTTAATTTTCACTCCAAAGCTATAAACTGGGAAGATGTGACATCCAGCATGGAAGTAATAGATTGGAAAACCATTTTCGAGGCCAAGACAACGGAGGAGATGCTAATGACGTTAAAGGAGAAGACGTTAGAAATCGTGGAAAAACATGTCCCAAAGATACAACAAAGAAGAAAGAGAAGCAGATTCGTGAGACAAAAGAGGGCATTGTTTCGAAAGAGAAAAAGAGTGACTGCAAAATTAAGTAATTGTAAAGTTAACAACATCAGAAAAATATTAAATGATAAACTGCAAAGTATCGATGTCGTCATACAGGAACTAATCGAGAAGCATACAGAAAAAGAAGACGACGCTATAGAAGCGATAAAGGCTAACTCAAAGTACTTCTATAATTTCGCAAAAAGAAAGTCGAAAAACCATGCGACTATCGGACCTTTAAAAAATGAGAACAGTGCTTTATCTGATGATCTAACCGAAGTATCTGAAATATTAAGAGCTCAGTATGAATCATTTTTCAGTATCCCAAAAACTGACAAATTGATATACGATAGAAACGCGTTCTTTGAAGAAGAACCACAAGGGGAAAGTATAACGGATTTCGACTTTACGACAGATGATACTGTATTACACAAGCCATAGGGAAACTAAAAACACACTCAACGGCAGGACCGGATAAATTGAATGCCACACTGATCAAACACTGCAAGAATGCAATCGCTGAGCCCCTATACTGGATATGGAGACGATCACCAGACACGGGAGAAATACCGGGCATCCTGAAGAGCGCAAACATAGTCCCATTATATAAAGGAGGAGATCGATCTGAGGCCAAAAACTATAGGCCAGTGTCGCTTACATCTCATCTCACTAAAATATTTGAAAGAGTAGTTAGACAGAAAATCTATGACTTTTTGGAAACTCAGAAAAAATTGAATGAAAACCAACACGGGTTTCGGTCAGGCAGATCATGCCTATCACAACTAATGGAACACTACAACAACATTATTGATGCACTTGAAAGTAATGAAAACTATGATGTACTATACGCAGACTTTGCTAAAGCGTTCGACAAGTGTGACCATGGGATCGTAATACATAAACTGAAATATATGGGAATAACAGGAAAAGTAGGGAAATGGATATATAATTTCCTTAGTGAGCGGAGGCAAGTCGTTACAGTACAAGGAGTATCTTCATCAGAATCAGAGGTCCTCAGCTCAGTACCACAAGGAACAGTATTAGCTCCACTACTCTTCATAATCATGCTAACTGACATAGATGAGGACGTTACCAGAGACAGCACAGCAACATCCTTTGCGGATGATACAAAGATCAGTAGAAAAATAAGAAAGCCAGAAGATATGGGATCTCTACAAACCGACATAAACAAAATCTACAAGTGGACGGAAGACAACAATATGAAGTTTAACACCGAGAAATTTCAGCTATTACGGTACAGAAAAAGAGAAGACCTAAAATCCATGGAATATTATACCCCAAATGGACAGGAAATTCAGAGAAATTCCAGAGCAAAAGATTTAGGGGTTGTAATGACAGATGATGCGAAATTTGAAACACAAAATAAGATAGCGGTAAAGAGAGCAAAGAGAATAACGGGACAGATATTGAGAACCTTTAAACGAAGGGATAGGAATGTAATGATTCCTCTTTTGAAAACCCTGATCATACCCAAATTGGAATACTGCTCGGTCCTAACATTCCCAAATAAAAAAGAAGACATTAGACAGCTGGAAGGGATCCAGAGAAGCTTCACAGCCAAGATCAATGGGTGCAAAGAACTAAATTACTGGGAAAGGTTACGCGAACTAGACCTATATTCACTGGAAAGGAGAAGAGAGAGATACACCATTATTTACACTTGGAAAATAATGGAGAAACTAGTCCCTAATCTTATTCTGAACCCTATAACTCCCCAAACAACGGTGGAAGGTAGAAACTGTGTCGTATTCCCAAATTGAAGGCGAGACAGGGGACATCCTTAACCCTGAAAGAAAATAGTTTTGTAGTGAGAGGACCAAAACTGTTTAATCAGTTGCCCAAAGACCTAAGAAACACGAAGGGAATTGCAGTGGACACCTTCAAAAGAAGACTAGACGCCTGGCTCAGAACAATCCCCGATGAACCGGGCGTACCTGGCTATGTGAGGTGGAGAGCACAAGAAACCAACTCACTACTTCACCAGGCCAACTCGAGAGGAGAGGCGACAAGCTTGACCTTCGTGAAATGAGGAATCATCGCGTGAAACCTTTGTAAGGTTGTAAGGTAAGATATACGTATATATATACAAGGTGAGAGAAAAGTCTTTAAGGATTTCATACATACAACTATTTAGTTAACAACATTATACAGATAATTGTTCAAATGATGAAACAAATCAAACAAAAAGTCTATAAGAATTTTAGTCGTACAAATATTTTGTTAAATTGTAAATTAATCTTCAAAGAGTTCTCCATCCGCTATGATACATTTGTGGATTCTCTCTGTGAAACTCTCCATTGTTCTTCTGAACATATCGGGTGGGATCGTTTTCATCTATTCTGAGGCCGAGAGTATTCACATATGGATAGATGAAACCAGGAGTGTAGAGTTTGTTAGGAAAATAAGCCCAAAGCCAGAAATCACATGGGGTTAAATCGGGTGATCTGGCTGGCCACTCGATGGGACCTCGCCGCCCAAGTCATTTTCCTTCAACGTTCGTATCCAGAATCTCACGGGCAGCTGGAGAGTAATGTGGCGGCGCTTGATTATGTTCGTAAAGCTAATTCCTGCCAACACCATAAGTAAACTGTGACAAAACTTTGTCTCTCGATACCTGTCAATAGCGTTTCCCATCCATCGTATCTACTGATATTCAAAGGAAACGAGTCGTGAATAACCAATGCATGCCGAAACTGTTAGTGTAGTCGTTTGAACGTGTTTACTCAATTGTATTTGGGATTTTTTTCGCCCAGTATAGAACATTGTGTTTGCTTGCTTTACTGTTAAGCCGAAGACACATTCATTTGAAAATTTGACCTTTCGAAGGAAATCTGGATCACTGTTGAACTTTTGTCTCATTGTTTCAGCAAACTGCAGCCGCCTATCAGAATCATTGTCGTATATGAGCTGAGAGAAAATGGGTTTTTAATCGTGGTACCCCTGTGATTTCAATATTTTTTCTACTGAAAATTTGAAAATACCCAATTCCTGTGTGACTTTTCTCACTGAAGTCGATTTGAAAACTGGCGATGACATTTTCTTTGTTGTTGCCTCCTGTTGCCGTTGCTGGCCTTCCGCTTCTCTGACGATCTTTTACCAGGCTCCCTGTTTCCAAAAGTTTGAGCTTCCAGTAACCAGTATTTGGTGTTGGTTTATTTCATTTTTCTTGAAATAAACGCAAACTTTCATTACAATTATTATAAGAAATAACCCAAGATACAAGATACAATTTTTCTTCATTGCTGTATTCCATCCTTGCTGAGATGGGGGTCACTGATCTCTATAAATTACTGGATAGCCTATCAGCCTACATATATTCGTATAATATGAATTGAAGCCATCAAGCCGCCATATTGGTACTCCCATAATGAAGAATTGCAACATTTGTCCGTTCCATATCCTCTGAACAAATAAGAGGACTGGGATGATACTTTGCACAATTGTTACCCACCCAAGATGATTTGTCATCGGCTACTCCCGAAGTCATACTTTCAAAGTCAAGGTCACAGCATGGTCAGAATGTTTTTCGTGTTTGCTCCATAACTTTTGAATAAGTTATGCAAAAAATTGATTCATGGCATGCCGAAGCGTGTCGCAGCCATTATGGCAGCTAAGGTGGGTCAAACTAAGTACTAAACTATTGCTAAATAATGACCATGTATTCTTGTGTAGAAATAAATAACTTTTCAACGTTTAAAATTGGTTTAATTTAACATTTTATACCAAAAAATGAAATTTTAAAAAAATTCCTAATAATTTGGCCAGTACTGTATATTCGTATAATATGAATTGAAGCCATCAAGCCGCCATATTGGTACTCCCATAATGAAGAATTGCAACATTTGTCCGTTCCATATCCTCTGAACAAATAAGAGGACTGGGATGATACTTTGCACAATTGTTACCCACCCCAAGATGATTTGTCATCGGCTACTCCCGAAGTCATACTTTCAAAGTCAAGGTCACAGCATGGTCAGAATGTTTTTCGTGTTTGCTCCATAACTTTTGAATAAGTGAAGGGAATGAAATAATACTTTACAGAAATGTTACCCACCATCAGTTGATTTGTAATCGTGCACCCCATGTCATGCCTTCAAGGTCAAGGTCACAGCAAGGGTCAGTGTTTTTCGGAGGTCAAGGTCACAGAAGGGATCATGGTATTTTCTTGTCTGCTCCATAACTTAAATAAATGAAGGGATTATGATACTTTACACATATGTTACACGCAACCAGATTAATTGTAATCGCCCACCCCCTAGGTCATACTTCAAGGTCACAGCAGGGGTTAGAGTTTTTCGTTTCTGTTCCATAACTTTTGAATAAATGAAGCGATTAGGATGGTGCTTTATACAAATGTTACCCACCACTAGATGATTTGCAATCGCCCACCCTATGGGTCATATCTTCAAAGTCAAGATCACAGCACGGGAAATGGTATTTTTCGTAGGTCAACGTCACAGAAGGGATCGTGGTATTTTTTGTCTGCTTCATAACTTTAAATAGATGAAGGGATTAGGATAATACTTCACATAAATATTACCCACCAACAGGTGGGTAATAATCGCCCACTCCCTGGGTCATACCTTCAAGGTCACGGTCACAGCAGCGTCAGAGTGTTATATATAATTAATATAATTACAGATACTAAAATAGAAGTAAATTTAATTTTTATGTTCAATTCCAGTTTACATTTTAACTATTTTAATATTTTTTGGAATGGTTCAGAGAGAGGCTGGAACCGCCTTAATTTTATCCCACTTGCAATGAGCTGAGTAGTATAGCCGCAAAAGGTTAGAGTGCAGGAATGTTGCAATGTTGCAAGGGATAATGATTAATGTTGAAAAGGGGGGTTGCAAAGGGTGGTAGGGGTTGCAAAGGGGGGTAGGGATATGCTATGAAGGGGGGTGGGGTATGCAACAACTCAATGCTGCAAAGGGGGGTGGGGGGATGCTGCAGGTGCAACAAGGGGTCATGAAACTTGGAGGCGGCGTTATCCCCCAAGAGAAAGACAGGAGAAGGAGAGAAAGCAAGAGAGGTGTTCACCTGGCAGCAGTGGCGTATCAAGGGAGGGGCGAGAGGGGCGACCGCCACGAGCGGCACTTCCCGAGGGTCGGGCGCAGTATGTAAAATTTTGGGTTTTTATGTTTTAAAATGCAACCCTCCAAAAAATTATATCTCATCATTGTCGCGCGTTATTTGTGTACAAAATATTCATGGTTTTGATGCCACTATTTCCACAAATAGTTGCGTTAAATTTTCACATCGGAAAGGTTGCCAGCCCTATTTTTCAGACTTTCCCGATATTATTTAGGTTAGGCTTTGCATTCTTTGAGCTTTGATGATGTTAATAATTAATGGTTGTTTTATTTTGCAGATACCCTACTGAATTAGCAAACATGAGCAAACGACAGAGACTGAGTGGTGCTGCATACAAGAATCTTCGCGAAAAAAAAGAGGAGGAAGGCAAGCGTGCTGCTAAGCGATTTCATCAGTTAATGGGATTCTCAGACACACCTTCAGTGCCTTCTGGGAAGCAAGGAGATCAACCGCAATGTGATATATCTTAGAGATAGATGTTCAAGCTGCAACTTCAAGTGAACCCCCAAATAATCAGGATCAACCCTCATCTACATCACAAAGTCACCCACCCACCCATCACCCACAGAGTCTGTTTAACGATTCTGGCAACTGGCCCGTTCCAATGACGGACAATTTGAGAATCGAACTCATTAAACGTGGACCATCACATTTGAAAAACATGAATGGACCCTTTCCAGCTGATTCAAACAATAGGTCAATGTCAAAAGTTTGGTATTTCAAAACTTTGGAAAATGGCGAAAAAATTGAAAGGTCATGGCTAATCTTCTCACCTTCAAAATGTAGCTTGCATTGCTTTTGCTGTCGTCTCTTCAACAACATCTCCAGTGCATTTGGAAAAGAAGAAGGATTTTTTGCCTGGAGGAAACTGAATCCAAGAGTACCTGAACATGAAAACAGTCCGTATCATACCCGATGCTTTGAACAATGGAAAGAGTTGTCTATACGCCTTCAGTTGAATGCTACAATAGATAATGCACATCAGTTGCAAATAAAACATGCTACTGCTAAGTGGAAAGAAATACTGAGACGAATTTATGACTGCATCATGTTCTTGGCAAAACAAGATCTTGCATTCCGAGGGCACCGAGAGAACTTAAATGAAGAAGCTGGGCTAGCTGGCAATTCTAGAAACTTTTTGGAGTTAATAAAACTAATGGGCAAATATGACCCAGTAATTAGGGAACATCTTACAAAAATATGAATGACTGACAAGATATCCACTACGTATTTGTCACCTAACATTCAAAATGAGTTCATCACACTAATCGGCTGTAATGTTCGAAAATGTATAATTGATAATGTGTCTAGTGCAAAGTACTTTGCAATAATTTTCGAAAGTACACCAGATATATCGCATATTGATCAGATGTCTCAGGTAATTCGCTATGTGTCGATTAAAGATGGTAATGTAGAGGTGAAGGAATCCTTCGTTGATTTTATTAAATTAGAGGGGAAGACTGCTGAGGCAGTTACTGATCTCATTGTCACTAAGCTCCGTGAGGATGGGCTGGATATCCAGAATTGTTATGGTCAAGGGTATGACAATGCTGCTACGATGGCAGGTATTCATCTTGGAGTTCAACGCAGAATTCTTGATGTTAGCAAACACGCTGTTTTCATTCCTTGCAATAACCACTCGCTGAACTTGGCTGGAGTTCATGCCGCGGGACTGAGTCCTAATGCTGTAACTTTCTTTGGAACAATTGAACGAATTTTCGTCTACTTTTCTTCCTCTACTCATCGTTGGGATGTCTTAACAAAACATTCCAAAATCACTGTCAAGCGAGTCTCTGATACGCGGTGGAGTGCTAAGTATGATGCTGTTTCTAGTCTTAAGAAGAACTTGACTCACGTTGTTAGTGCCTTGGAAGAACTGAGTGAAGGGGTCTCCGAAAATCTGGATACAAAGGGCGATGCTGAAGCTCTGTTGACTCCATCATGTCATACATATTCATTGTGTACTTATTTTTCTGGGATCCAGTGCTGAAAGAAATCAATGATGCTCAGCTATATTTTCAAAGAAAGGGACTTGCTTTGGACCAGTGTGCATTAAAAATGAACTCTTTATCCGTGTTTTTAACTAATGAACGAGAGGCAGTAGTATCAAACGCTGCAGATGCCGCCGAAGAGTTCTGTAATGAAGTGGATATCAGTATAGACCGCAGAGTCAGGAGACGGAGAAGAATGCCTGGAGAGCAAGCTCGTGATGCTGGATTGACCGTGCAAGAGGATGTACGCAGAGAATTTTTTGAAATCATGGATCGTTTATTAGCAGAAATTGAAAAACGCACAGTTTGTCTTAAAAACATGAATGATCGCTTTGAATGTCTGTCTCCTTCGTACCTTTTGAATCAGTCCAAAGATGAAGAAATTAATACCAAGGTCAATAATTTTTCTTCCATCTACAATGACATTAATCCAGGAAGTCTACTGGAAGAAATAAAGCGTTTGCGCAGACATTTGCTCAGTTTCGAAAGCATAAGCGTCGACGATGATCTAAAGAACTGGGATATGTTAAAACTACTTCAGTGGATCGTTAAATGGGATCTAGTGGAATCTTTGCCTCATATAACAATTGCCCTCCGGATCTGTCTAACTACGTGCATGTCCGTGGCAAGTTGCGAACGAAGTTTCTCGAAACTGAAACTTATAAAAACTTACCTCAACTATAAGTCAATCTAGACTGAGCAATTTGGCGATTATTTCAATTGAACGCGAAGTTGCAGAGACAATGGACATAGAAAAAATCATTCATGAATTTTCTGTTATGAAAGTCCGAAAATTTAACTAGGCATTATACATTATATAGTTATTGTTAAAATTATGTAGTGTATTATGTACGGTACATTATGTAGTATTGTTAAAATTGAAGTTGCTTTATTTAAGTTTTTCTTCCAATAAAAGTTTTGTTTAGAAGTGTATTTTTGTAAAGGAATTGTTTTTAAAATTGAAAATTGTTGCGGGGGGGGGGCGTTGGCATTTTCGCCCCGAGCGGCAAAAAGTATTGGTACGCCTCTGCCTGGCAGGAGCCAAGTGCACACTAAGACTTCAGCCGAGTGGCCGTTGTCTTATAGGCCCCTAATCAGCCAGTTGGCTTAGAAGGAGCCAAGGGGGAGAGGGGAGGTTGAGCTCCCAAAAGGGTTGCCTTAACCTAAGAGAAAAAGAGAAAGGATAGACGGAGGAGGCTTTGGGGACAAGGTGGGGCGTCTTAACCCCCCAAAGGGAAACTAAGCTAAGTCTTAACCTAAGAAGGAAGGAAGGAAAGATCTTTATTCAACAGCTGTCATCATCAAACTGCCAGCTCCGAAGCCAAGCGGGTCTTATATAGAGGAAGGTTGACTTGCCAGATACCATTTTTTATTTTAATTGTACAGGTATACATTATTAGGGTGAGTTGCTAGATACCACCATTTATTTTAATTCGTTACCAAAGCAAACGAACTTTCTCTTTTAAGAGAATTAAAAACAATATTAAAAGAAATACATTTAAAGTGAAATACCATTACATCAATCTGTTTATTAATTATTGTAAATAAATAGAATTTGCCTTCTACTGCACAAAAAATAATATAATGCGGAACGTACAATCGTCAAAATAATAGTTCAGACGAAATACACACACCACACACACACACACACACACACACACACACACACACACCAAAATTGTATTTGTACAACTTTCTCCTCATAATTATTCATTAAAAGAAATAAGCACATTAACTGTGTCTATTTTCTTTTGTCATTCCTCTCTCTCTCTCTCTCTCTCTCTCTCTCTCTCTCTCTCTCTATATATATATATATATATATATATATATATAGAACGAAGCACATTAACTGTGTCTATTTAATTTTGTCATTCCTTATATACTATATGTATAAATGGATTTTCTCCTTTTAAGAGAATCAATTATTAAAACCAATATTAACAATATAAGAAACTAATTATTTAAACGCCGTTCTATTTACTTTCAGTTATTAAAACGAATCCCAATATTAACTCTTAGAATAATGTTTTGTTTTAACATTGTGTTCAGAGGTGGCAGGTAATGAAAAGCTCCAGCAGAAGGTCCAGCCCAAGGCCTTTTAAAACCGCAAACTTACGTGAAAGGAATTTGGGTCAAAAACTTTCTCCCTGAAAGACATCCGTCTCCTTTCGCTTCATACGATTGTCCTTCCTTTTATATATAAAAAAAATGTTTAATATTTTATCAACTCCGTTATTTTTATTTACACGTAATTTGTATGGTGTCATATTCAAAATTAATGTATCTGTTTTTGATTTAAAACACTGTCAAAATCATAATTATCAGAAATCAACTTAAAGTTTTTTCAAAATTAATACACATGTTCTCTGGAAGTACTAACAATTGAGTAAAATTACTTTTGCTACTGAACGTAAAACTAAATTTAAAATTCTCTTTCCAAGAGATCGTGGGTTCGACTCCCGATTACGCAGGCGCGTATCTCTCACATGCACTTTGGAAATACTAACAATTTAATAAAATTACTTTTGCTACTGAACGTAAAACTAAATTTAAAATTCTCTTTCCAAGAGATCGTGAGCTCGACTCCCGATTACGCAGGCGCGTATCTCTCACATGTACTCTGGAAGTACTACCAATTTAATAAAATTATTTTTGCTACTGAACGTAAAACTAAATTTAAAATTCTCTTTCCAAGAGATCGTGGGTTCGACTCCCGATTACCAGGCGCGTATCTCTCACGAATCTTAGTTAATGTTTTCAATAATGTAATTACTTGTTTTCTGTATAAAGGTCTGCAGAAGAGATGAGATCGTGGGTTCGAACCGAAAATTGAAACTCAATTTAGTATGGGCGCAAAATAACTTGCAACCGAAAATTGAAACTATTTAGTATGGGCGCAAAATAACTTGCAACCGAAAATTGAGACTCAATTTAGTATGGACGCAAAATAATAAAATATTTTTGTGAACAATATTGCATAAAAGGGTGGGTGGGGAAAACCAAGTATAGGTACAAATATTGTCGTGACGGAGAATGCAAGGGGTAATACGAGCATTAAATCTATGGAGAGAATATAAAGATGCCATTAGTCGTCCAAAGCATGGACCCGTTATATCGGTGTTACGATTGGTACGCAAACTTATCATAGCTCCACCCAGTTACACTGACAACCAATCATTACGAACATCTGCTCTTGATCTTTTGGGGCGGAGCTTGGTGATTGTGCATATAAAAGGAAATATTTTTCAGTTGGGAGTAACAGTAGCTATTTTCGCCAGTGAATAAACATTCCCTCTGCCAGTGAATAAACATTCCCTCCGCCATGGATCACGAACTTTACACTTTTCCGGATTTGTATCAAGAAGGTGACACTGCAGCATTGACTGCAATTAATCTTTTTAACGCGATTGACCGTGATGGATTATTTCCAACGCAAACCGTTGATGATATTTGCAATGACGCTCCTTACGATCCGACGCAAGGGACTACCATAGAAATGTAAGCGTTATAATTTTATTTTTATATTTATTCACAAACTGTCAGAAAGATGATTTCATATATATGGAGGGATGTAGTATCTCGTCAAATACTTCATTTAGATACTCACCATTATGCTAAAATCACAATTTTTTATGGCAATCTTTCGCATGTTTTTTTATAAATGTTATTCGGAATTACCTCTTAAATGAGCTTCTCTGAGCGAACCAAAGATATCTTCACATAATGGGGGTCTGTCTTACAATATGTATACTCTGTATATGTTTTTATTGAAAAAGATTCAATATAAACATTATTCTTTCTCCTTTAAGGTCCGATGAGGATTTGACACGTTATACAATCTTTTGAAGAACCTCGTGTCATGGACCTGAATACGGAGGATATACTGAACAATCAGCACAATGAATGTCACATCGAAATAATGTAAGTGTTTTTCGATCTTTTTTGGGGGGAAGAAGGCGCAATATATTTTCATCAATTTATTAAATGAAAGAAATCAGTACAATAACCATCTTAAACTACAGAATATACAAACTAACGTTACAAATATACACACGTAAAAACATTATACTATACAACGAGTACGCACAATTGGAAAACGGATTTTTATCTGTCTGCATACCATTTCATCGTTTCGTTGAGTGACACGGGTCGAATAAATTTTAAAAATTTATAAATTCTTTGCCACGTGACATATGAATGAGAAATGAAATGCAGTACATTCCACAAGTATTACTAAAATATCCTTGTATTCGAAATGGGTTCCATACAACTTCGGGAATATGTAACTGAGCGAGAAATTTTACAATAACAGGGTCACTCCAGGGTTGAGTACCGAGTGAATCAAAATAGTACAGGCGGTGTCTATTTTTAAAATAGACTGCAAACCAATGAATCCCTTCATTACCGATGACATCTGTGTTCACAATAAGACTACCGCATTCTCGCGTACTTGGCAAACTCAATGTTTCATTCTTCGCAAACACGCCGATAAATTTGGAATGTGTGACTCGTTCACTATTCATTACTCTCTGAAGTGTATTAGCATCCATTTTAAAAGTCAGTGATAACGCTCCTAAATCTATCTACTTCTATTAGGGCTTGCGACTCGAGATATACTAACACTAATAGGCGCGTCTATAGGCTTGGTGAATTTCAACCTCACTGAGATGTTTCCGCTCTGTTGTGGGCTTAAATGCGTATTTACGCTAGCAGATAAGTCAGGTGTAATGTCAAACGGATAAAGGTTAAATTGATCAATGAATTCTTTCTGCGTTACCCAATTACCGAGCTCATCACAATCACCTGCAATATGGGTCAGATTACTATAGGCTCTCCCGCAAAGAGGTAACACAGCGTCTGATGAATAGTCCGTATCCAATGTTCCACCCAAAGCAATGCCATTAACGTATAGAGTTATATTTTTAAGTCCAAAAATCTCGAATTTAAAGGCACTCTTTTTGTATTTTCCATTCACCGAAGCATGGTCCTGCATTCCGATTAATATCCTTTTATGAAGATTTCCCAGGGCGATGTTTTCTATCTGCTTCGACGCCAACCCTGCAGGCACCGTATATAGTTTGATTTGTACTCTGTTAATAGGGTATTTCACTGTAGCGTTTAGTAAATTTTTCTCAATTTCTAGTTGTTTTGGTGAACTTAATTTCACTCGCCGTACGCGGAGGTATGTCTCCATAATGTGAACCACAACGGGGTTTGCTCCCTCTTCTTGATCAGCATCCATATTTAAGCAGATCTCAGGACTCGTACGGGTGAGCTTTATTTTCATATCCACCCCGTTGACAAGCAACTTCTCCTGGAAAGTGAAATCTGTGTGCAGACGTCCAAAACACTCGTATATCTTCTTTTAGAATTTCTAAATTTGTCCTTTGCACTACTTTCGTCTTTAGTTTGATAATATCCCTCGGCACTTAAAAAAGTAGCCTTCGCTTCTTTGGAAAAGTTGAGGACATTTTCCAGATAGGCTCATAGATGATAGTATCCCGTGCCTGACGATATGTTGGCCTGATTTAAATATACGTCACACTGGTTGAATATGGAGTGCAGAAAGTTTGTTTCAGGGTATACAGCATATTTGTCATCGCAGTCCGTTCCATCAGAATGGGCTATACGTAGCTTAGCGTACATGTGCACATAGCTTGGATAAAAAAAGTAAGGGCCTGAGCTGGGTATCACGAATTCTATAGGAGCACTCGGGGAACTAATTGTGTTTAAAGGGTTAATTGTAATAAAGTCACTGTGCTCAATAGAAACTTGAGTTGGAGGCATCTCAAAAAGGGATAGCTCCGATTTACAGCATTGTGAACTACATGGGTGGATGAAGCGTGCCATGACGAGTTAGAAATAGTGCCTCCTCTTTCGACAAGTAGTAAACAAACTATGATTCATGTGATCAATGTCATTAGCTTATATCAGTCAAAAAAGTGGTCAACCATAGGTGTCATTCGCTTACGGCACTTCCTTTTTGATATCCTTTTACGTTTAATACCACGTGACCCCTTCTTCCGGACAGCCCTCTTCTTCCCGCCACCACGCATTTTTCTCTTTGCATCTTTGATGATTTCGTCCCGTGTACGCTTTAAATGTTTTTTTAGAGCTTCTTTAGGTTTAGCCCTAACCAATATGTCTTCTGCAGTGTTAAGACCTGATTGTAGCGCTTTTTTCCGAGGTATCTGGCGCCCCTCTTCAGCAAAGGAACAGCCGTACGTAGTATGGATGAAAAAATGGACCCAAGTCCACTACCGCGCTGGTATCTCACCCCTCGATAGACGGTGAAAGGCTTTCTATCCATTATAACTCAGTGCGTCGAAAGTGTAGCTTCACTGTTAAGCTCCCATTACCGAATGGGGAGTTTTTACCCTCCATCGTTCTTGTATATATATTGAGCATTAAGCTGGACAAGTCACGTTGTGCCTCGTGAAATGTCTCTCTTTGGAAGGCAGCGCTATATCGGCCCTCAGCCGCAAGTGTGAACAGCTCTTTATCTCTAATATTTTTACTAAGCGTTGATTTTAACCTCAATGGCATGCGGGCGTGTCTATGTTTACGATTTCAAAAAGTAAATCGTTTGTCAGGTACGAATTTTCAAGAATCTTGTTTAAACTCTCCACAATATCCATGGCTGTATCATAATGCCCGATTCCTAACGAAACATTTATGCTATAGAACCGTCCCTCACCGCACAGGGTTGAGCGTACAGTATTGTCTAAGATTATGCCTAATTTTTCGCATTCATCGGTGCTTCTAAGGATCAGAAATATGACCTGTGCCTTTTCAAGAGTTAAAAATTTGGTGGTTAACTGGAGTTCACATAACCCCACCTCATACGAATCACGACCCAATTCAATGGGTCCATGGAGCTCTGATACAAAGTTGGCTAGTGTGTTGTTAGGGTGTACAGGCAGGGACGAGGAGGACGGGAGTGTGACGTAGAAATGGTTAGGAGCCATGTTGCATACTATTTAAGCTTCATTATTGCATCAGCTTTTATATAGGTGTTGAAGCTTTCTGGGTACCCTAGTCATTTCACCAGGTACATTTTTCTCTTTCCTGAACCTTTGCTTCCTAAAATTTTCTCAATTTTAAACACATTTTTTCCTAAATTAAATGCCACTTTCTGCAATTCCTCGCAGTAAAAGCCTCCTGAGATTTCTTCCCCATTCAAATCTTCAACGTAATACATCATTATCTCACCTTTAGGTCTCATAGCCCTAACTTTAAAAATCTCACGTGTCCATTCTTGCTCAAAACCCTTTGCGAATTTATTTCCCGAACGCGACAGCCTTAAATAATCATTGATTTTGAAACGCGCAGAGTGTGGTGGTGTTGGTGATCCATCTCTTCTCGGGAGCGTACCTCTTTCTAAAACTTCGTTAGGTGTTGTCCCAATCGTGCGATGGTGTGAGCGGTTGTAGGATGATGCCAATGATTCCAGAATGTCTAGAAATCTGTATGTGTTTTTATGTGTAAAATAGCGATGCATGCGTTCCTTTATGGTACGTTGAACTCTTTCAGCTAAAGAAGCCTTATGTATAGAATTGGTTGTGTAATAGCTAATATTAAACTCTGTCAACATGTTCTGAAAAGTACGGCCTATAAATTCCTTCCCCATATCCGTACAAAAATAGCCAGAAATCCTGTTTTCCTTTAATATTAGCGTTTTGGTGGCTTTAGCAACTGTTTCGGGTGATTTATTTTTCAGAGGAACTAGCCGCAGATATCTAGAGAATACATCTATTATGAATAGAATGTAACGGTAACCATCGTTACACACAGAATATCTTTGCATGTCTGTTAAATCTGCTTGCCAAATAGAATCAGTCGAGGCAGCCGTTGTCTTGGCTATTTTAAACCTTTTTCTCACCGGCTTATGAAGCGTATAAGCATCCTGCTCCCGCAAAAATCTCTCAACATCTTTTTTTCCTATTCCGTAAACACTTCTGTACAGTCTATCTACGCCGCCGTAGGAGGCTGGGTTAGAAATGTCATAATAGCGTTTACTTAATATGTTAGCCATTTGCGTATTTTAGAGGCACGTGGGTGGGGTTGACCGTTGTTTATCCTCTTCTTTCTCCTCTTCAAAGGTGTTACCGCCGGGGGTGACGACGTCTTCAATTGTGCCACATGCGTTGCATGTTCCAAGTCTTTTAACCTCTTCGGATTTCCTATCAACGTTTTAGGGACATTTATTTGTTGTAGTCTTGCTTTAATATGCTTCCATCCTGATGGTGATGGCCTATCCCACTTTCTCACCAGATCATGGACAATGTCTACGATATTCGACCCCTGTACCTTTGATCCTTCCACAATGATCTCGACTGTATCGGTCCATTGTATGGCTGGGTCCTCATTCAATAGATTATAAAGACTTAAACCTTTATTCCTTAATGTATGTGGGAGGGTGCTTTTTAATACATGCTCGATATGTTGTGTGGCTGATCCCTTAATCTTTGGTTGGTCAGCTGTATCGTCGGGTACAGGTCCTATGTCGCCGTATTCCTCGTCCCCCGTGCTGTGCCTAATAACCACAGGAATCTCTGTCGGGTTCTTATAATTTTCGTACTCGTGAAGAAATTTCTGCAGAGCTTCTTGATATAAGATTCTTTTCTCATCAGGTGCTTTTTCACTGTTTAATAGGGCTAGCAATTCGCTTTCCATTCTTTTAAGTCTGCTTTTACGGGGATCTAGATCTGTGTCTGGATTCCTTTGCAGTGAAGCGTACACCTCGTGTGGAATCACTACCACTTTCTTCATTATATTAATCTAGTCAGTAAAGGACCCAAAACTGAAAATAAGATGGGGAGAAATGACCCTCCTGTTTGTACATAATTCGTTTTTTTTCTTCGCTACAGTTTTGACTTTTACGAGCGAGTGCACGTATTATGTTCTTGTAACGGCGTAGGCGAGCCTTCTGAGATGGTCATTGATACATTGCAATTTATAACGTTTAAGACAGATTTCACAGATGCATTTTAAAAAGTAGGGGTCGATATTTTTGATAAACATCTGCTGCATTGCCCGGGCAGTCGATGATAGATTTTTATTAATTCATGGTATTTCTTTAGCCTCTTTGTCATTCTGGAATATACACCGTTTCAGGCTCGTTTGGAAATATATTTGTTCTTAGAAGCACCCTAAACGTGTTTCGCGGATGAAGGTCGCAAAGCAAATATCCGTAACGCGTGCTTGTAGCCTCTTTATAAACTTCCCAAAACTCCTTACGCTGATTCGGGAACATTTGATTGGCTAATACCCCAATTTGTGATACATCTCTACGTTGTGCGAATAAGACTAGATATTGTGTATTTAACGACACATCGCGCATGTATCTATTTTTGAAAAATAGATTCTGATTGATGAAGAACACGCTTATGTTAAGATGGTGGGAGAATACTGTCAATGTCTCGGCAAACGTTTTATCCATCTCCAACATGAGATCGTCAATTACAATGACTATATTCATTTCCCTTTAACGAATTAACGTCATATACACCTTTGTGGAACAAAATATCATCTTGGTACTCGTTGAACACTGATTGATACGTCGAATAGCACCATATAACTTTATACACAAATTTCGAGAACATCTCTCCCTTTTCTTTAATGATTTTAAGCATAAACACAGTTTTACCACATCCTGTAGGTCCAGATATAATACATGTGGATGGGCTCGTGAATCTGAATTTTTCTACAGAGTCCATTTCTAACACGTCACACTCCTAAGTGGATCATTTACAAAATATTACAAATTTTAAGTGCTGTTCCTTATACAGGGTGTCCCATAAGTTCGGCATCATTGGAAAAATAATAAAAAAAGGCAAAACAAAAGCTTTTATTTACAGAACGTGCTCAATATGTCCACCTTTGTTTTCAATACACAAATTCAGACGTGATACCCAGTCAGCAAGCACACGGTGAATGATGTCAGGAGTAATGGTGTTACATGCCCCAATAATGCGCTGCCGCAAATGTTCAACACTCCTAATTTTCTCTGCGTATACCAGCGCTTTCAAGTGGCCCCAGAGATAAAAATCTAGTGGCGTGAGATCCGGGCTTCTAGCTGGCCATTCCACAGGCCCTCGACGTCCTATCCAATGACCACGAATTGTTCGTACAGGTATTCCCTTACTTGGGTGCTGTAATGTGCAGGAGCGCCGTCTTGCTGGAACCATGTTGGGAAATTTCCTTCTTCGTTCAAGACAGTGGGAAATGCTTCTTCTTTGAGCATACGTAGGTAGGTGCCTCCAGTGACATGTTCATCGAAAAAGAGGGGGCCTATGATGCGATCCTTCCAAATGCCACACCATACCATCACCCGAGATGCACCTTGTTCCTTTGAAGAGGTATACCAGTGAGGGTTGTTTTGAGACCAGTAGCGGGTGTTCTGTCGATTTACCTCACCATTTCCATAAAAAACAGCCTCATCACTGAACAGAATGGTGGACGGGAAATTGGCATCCCGAGCATATTGTTCCGTAGCCTATTCACAAAATTCCATCCGCCGGTCGGGATCATCTTCGCTTAATTTCTGTAGGACCTGAAGTTTATATGGATGCCATTTGTGAGCCTGAAGAATGCGATGGATGCTACTTTTCGACACTCCTGTCTCGGCGGACAATCGCCGAAGAGACTTATTGGGACTTCTGTTAAAATGAGCCAGGATAGCAGTCGCTGTATCATCGTCAGTGGACCTCCTTGAAGGTCCACTGCGTGGTTTATCTTCTATGGATCCTGTTTCCTTAAACTTTGCAACAAGTCTGCTAACACATCTCTGTGTTATTGGCTCGCGGTCTGGATGCAGTCTTCAATTCAGCAGTGGCCTCTCTTTGATTCCGATTTCCTATGAGTAGAATTATCTGGATTCGTTCTTTCTTGCTCACAGACATTATTGCCTGTAGAAAGAGAAAAATATGAATTATGGTTTGTAGAAATAGAAAAATATGAATTTCTTCTATGATGCCGGACTTATGGGACACCCTGTATTTTGTTTTCTTCTCCCACAGAACCGTGAATGACGATGAGGTACAGCACCCCATCATCGACATTACGGATGACCCCGACGACAGTGTAGTTGTGATCACAGAATCCTCCCCTGCCGACGAACCCTCACCAGCGATACCGGTAGCACGTTCAAAGCGGAGGTATGATGAAGAGAACCCCACGTCAGGTATAAAGCGACCGAAATACGCGCCTGTTGTTAGCCAACCACCAGTAATAGAGCCCCAACCCTCAACGTCTTACGCAACAAGCCCCCCAGCAGCACCTTCCGCCAATATATCCCCTTATTCATCCGCCACAGTTGCCCCCCGTTCTGTTGAGTCTACAATAATAGACTCCAGGCCCTCAACGTCTTACGCTGCCAACCCCACATCAGCATCTTTGGCCGATATAGCCCCTTGTCCATCCTCCACAGCTGTCCCCCGTTCTGTTGAGTCTGCAATAATAGATCCCCAACCCTCAACGTCTTACGCAACCAATCCCACATCATCCAATATAAACTCTTGTTCATCCTCCACAGCGGTGACTCGTTCTGTTGAGGATGATATAACGTTTGAGTTGGTGCGCTCCGCAGCCCCCACCCCAGCCTTGACTAGAAATCGGTATAGAGTCAGGGTCGACCCTAGAGCCATGTATAGCAATGGAATTGAGCGCGGGCTACGCCGGGTTGTACAGCGTATTGTAGAGTTTGCTCTTCAGAACCGCGACGAGCGTGAAGTCAGGACGAGTCTGTCCTTCGGATTCGGGTCAGATGACGGTGATGTAGATGATTATTGGGTAGTAGTGCCATTTAGACGTTTGGCGGCTGAAGATGTAGAATATATATTAGGACGTATAATGCAAGCCGCCCAAAGTAGTATAGCCTTCAATATGGACACCTTCACGATAAATATTGACCGTGTATTCCGTGTTGCGGGACATAGTGCCATACCGTATACTCTTAACTTCAATTCTCGAGCTATTTACCGAAAGCATATAAACGTCGATCGTGGTTGCGGCTTTATAGCAGTAGTCTTAGCACGTATGTTTACTGTACAAAATACACAGGCCACAAAAATTTGGTTGCCTACGGTCGTGGAGCGTGCCCGTAAACTAGCTGTAGACTGTGAACTTGAATTTGACTGTAATATGGGTCCTGAAGAGCTGAGAAGGGTAGAACAGGAAATGAATGTCGTATAGTTGTATTTGGGTTGGATGATCGTCGTAGGACTGTGTATGTTTTTAAAAGCTGTGTGAGAGATCGTACAAGCCCCTACTTATTTTAGGATTGTCAGGGACAACGTATCTCCCCATCCGTAATATAAGGTGGCTTTACGCGAGTTATGACAAAAGTCGAAAATATGGGACATCATGATTTGTGTAAGGGTGCCTCGAGTTTGCGGATGATATAGTGAAACATTGTAAAGAATGTCACATGGTATGTGAACAGTGTAAAAGCACCAAATGTGAAAGCCGTGTAGTTGAAGCTGAGAAGAGGACTGTGATGTGTGTAGACGCACATTCTTCAATAATAACTGCTTTGAGCTCCATAAATCAATTGGCACGTGCAGGAAAATGAGAATCTGTGAATGTGGTATGTTTCACACAATGGATAATTGGGGAAATTTAAGCACAAGTGTGACGAAATTCACTGTCCTACATGCCAGGAGGATAAGGCGGATGGAGTAAAGCATGTATGTTATATGAAAGATGCTAAGCCTAAAAAAACCCTGTATAACTGTATACTACGATATAGAAACATATACGAACGCTGAAACCAAAGAGGTAATTCCACATTTACTTGTGAGCCAGACTATCTGCGATGAGTGTATGGGATCGAATGTGACGAGTGCCCCAAATGCGGTAAACGGACAAACGTTTTTAAAACGAATGTCCACGATAGTCCTGTGAAACTATTTGTGTCCTATATTGTCAAGTTAGCCGACAAGTTCAAAAAATGACTGTGTATATTCTCGCCCATAACGGGCAAAGTTTGACACGCAGTTCCTTTATAAGGAGTTGCTTGAGCACGAATCCTCTGAGATATTTACAGGTGATCCATTGAAAAGAGGCAACAAATTAATACAGATGCAAATAAGAGGTAATGTACAATTTAAAGACACTTTATTATTCACACCTTGTAAATTAGCAAAGCTACCCAAGGTGATGGGGTAGCAGCTGAAGTTTCAAAAGGATATTTCCCTTACACTTTCCTCACAGCGAGACTTTAAACTACGTAGGCCACCACCACCCAAACATTATTTTAACTATGATTGTATGAGTGTAGATGAACGTGAAGACTTTGATCGATACTACAACAGTTTTAATGAACGTAATCCTTATAATATAGCTGATGAATGTGAGCGTTATTGCGTGAATGATGTGCGCGTGCTTAGAGTATGTTTCCAGGCCTTTAGAAGGATGTACATAGGCCGTTTCAAATGCGATCCGCTGCAAGTCGCAACCACCATCGCGTCATTATGTTTTACGGTGTTCAAAATAACTTCATGCCTAAAGCCACCTTAGCCATTATTCACCGAAACAACCCCCGCAGTTACGGCCACAAGGCTATTTACTGGCTCATACACCTACAGCAACAGACAGGTGTATACATAAAGCACGCCCGCAACACGGGTGAAGTGCCCATTAAGATTAACGGTCGTGTTTTTTGGGTTGATGGGTTAAGTGAAAACCGTGTCACTGGTGTGAAGACTGTGTACTCCTTTAACGGATGCTGGTGGCATGGATGCCCCCGTCCTGAGTGCGGAATCGCCGGAGATATCCACGGTAGATCTCCTGCCGACTGTCTTGCGTGGACCCGCACCCGCGATCAACTTATAGGATCCCAGTTCACTCACAAAGTCTTGTGGGAGCATGAATATGATGCACGGATGGAGACAGACGAGGTGTACCGTGAGGAAATAAACACGATCAAGCGTTCAATGGTGCTGGATCCTCTCAAATGTGGTGATAGCTTGTTTGGAGGACGTACAAATCCATTCAGGCTATACTTTCCACCTACGGAGGGTGTGAAGCTCCATTACTACGATTTCTGTTCTTTATACCCATACGTGATGAAGAACAATCCGTACCCCGTGGGCGCTCCTGAGAAACTGGTGGGACCTAACCTGCCCTCCATCAATGAATTTTCAAGAAATTTGAATGATCGTTACTTTGGGCTCTCTTTCGTAGACGTCCCCCCACGCAATTTATGGATGCCAATCTTACCCGTCGTTATCGACCACAAGCTCATGTTTCCCCTGTGCGTGAAATGCGCGGAAGAGAATAATGGCAATTGTAACCATATACCCCACCAGCTTAAGATCAGATGCGTATATACAAGTCCTGAGCTAGCCCTAGCCGTACGCCATGGGTATAGAATACTGAAGATACATGAGGTGTGGAGGTTTCAGAAGCTACCCAACCTTTTCACACCATATATAAACGCATTTTTGAAGGATAAGGTTGAGGCATCAGGGTATCCGCGAGGAGTTGATACCGAAGATGAAAAGTCTGCCTATATTCAACGTTACCGCGACCGCGAAGGTATACAACTTGATCATCCCAAATTGCAAAGAATCCTGGCAAGCGCTTTAGTGGAAAGTTGTGTCTAAACAGACTATGGGGAAAATTTGCACAGAATACCGGCAAAGGGAACATTCACTTGGCACAATGTTATAGTGAAGTCTGGGATTATGCCAATGCTCCCGATAAAGAGGTCATGGAGATCGTGAATGTAGGTAATACTTACATAAAAAAGTACAACAACACTGAATTGGCCACAGATACCTCGAGGGTTACAAACATACCTGTGGCCAGCTTCACAACAGCCTACGCCCGCATAAAACTTTGGGGTCTATTGCATTCTCTTGGACTGAGTGTATTGTATGCCGATACAGATAGCGTGATATTCACAGAGAGGGAGGGTGAATACATGCCTGCTATTGGGGAGTTCCTCGGCGAGCTCACTGATGAGATCGAGGATGAGTATGGGAACAACGCATATGCCGACTCTTTTGTCTCAACAGGACCAAAAACTTATGGGGTACGGGTGAGGGTGGGGGAGGATATGAAATATATCGTGAAGGCAAAGGGTATTACGCTCAACCATGCGAATCGGCGGGTTGTTAACTTTGAATCGTTGAAGGATCTAGTGTGTTTGGACGATGATGAGCGACGGCCTCCCCAACTAACTGTAGACACCCACAATTTTCGGGTGCAGAAGCTGGGGGGCGTGAAGGAACTTAGGGGAACGAAGG
This sequence comes from Bathynomus jamesi, assembly GCA_023014485.1. NCBI lineage: Eukaryota > Metazoa > Arthropoda > Malacostraca > Isopoda > Cirolanidae > Bathynomus > Bathynomus jamesi. The sequence continues at coordinate 50,246 of JAJOZX010012885.1, read as the reverse complement.
TGTGCCGTAACACCTATAGGAAACGTTACCAGTTACCTGGTACCTATGATACCATACCCTTTGGATACCATAATCTTTGACGCGTCTATTGTTAACTTATTTATCACACGTATTTGTAAATATATGTGTCTTGAATATAATCTTTGATGTGTCCATTGTTTGTTAGTTTATTTATTACATGTATTTGTAAATATATATAACTTGAATATTTCGTTTATTAAATAAATCATGTTTCACTTAGCGTTTCAATTTCTCCTTTGTGTGTGTGTGCACAGGTGAAAGTTCTAAGCTCCGCCCACTGTAAGACCAGCAACGTGAGTCATGCTACTACCTGGGATTCCCTGCGTGGTCAGTTGATTGCAGTAAGCCCTTGAGCTCAGACATGTATTCGCCCGCGTAGAAGAAAATGGCTACCTTTAATATTGCTTGTTCAACGTTTATGAAATGGTATTCTGTAAAGCTTCAAGATGTGGTGGATACCGAAAAACTTCCTATTCCCCCCTCCTTTGCCTCTTTTAAAACCACATTGGATCGTGCGAAGGAGCAAGATGTACAAATACTTTATGGTTATTCTGGTGAGAGCGTTGTAGGCTTTCGTTGCACAGACGATGTATTGAAGTATGCTGTAGACCTAAGCTTTATAAAGTCTCTTATATACCATGCCGTGAAGTAAAAGAAACAACGAGTGCAGAAGCGAAGCAGCAGATATGGATAGTGAGTCTTATTGATTGGTGGTGTGACTAGCGGTATTATCATGTTACAACATACCGAGTACTCATACCCTACGACTGAAAATGTGAATCTCGTCATCATGGACAATCTTAAGTATTTTTACCACTATATTAATGTATATCATGATGAGGTTCATAGTGAGGTTGTTGCTAGTGCCCAGCGTGAGTTTTTAGCAGACTTTAGAGACGAGTATCGTTTGCTAGGCAAAAAGGAAAAATATGGGCATATGTTCCTCTCAAATAGTGCGCCGGAGTGTGAAGATGTTTAGGAGAGATAAAACATTATAAAATGTGCCTAGTTCGTGAAATTTACCCAGAGGGAAACTGTCTGGTGTGTATTCAGGGAAGTGGTAGTGATAAAACGTTAAAACCGAAATTAATTCTTGTACCGGAAAATTTCTCAAAACACCTACCCAATATAATGGGGTACACCAATTCATGTTGGGTCAGCGCCGCACACGTTTCATTAGATTATGGTGCGACTCGCACCTCACGGATCATACGAGTTCGAACAAACCCATTCACGTATCATCAGGGTGAGTCAACCGCCCATCGAGCCGTTCCTGCCTACCTGCGTGCCTCACGCGGCTCATAGTTATCTCAGAGCTTGAACGGAGTGGACGTGCGCTCCTCGAATACGATGGAACTTCCTTTGAGTAGCATTCTCAACGCCTCGTACGATGTGTCCGTGACGAAATCGTTGCGCGTGTTCAGGCGTAAATCCGGTGCCGTTAGCGATGTACTGGAAACGGAATGTAGACAAACAAACAAGGAATGTTGTTTATTTAAGTGTCGAGAAGATGAATAGAATCTTCGTGATAGTTGAGAAGTGGAGTGAAGATCGTTATAAAATACCTGCTAACGTAGGTACAAGAAGAGAGCAGGTTAGTGATACCCCCTCATACGCCGTTGTATGTACGTTGTGTATAAATAACGATCGGTCATGCATTAATATACGGCTGATGTGGAAGAATGCTTTTGACAATAACGCTCTTGTTCCTACGCGAAACCGTTTCATCCTCGACAGAATGTTTGAAATCGTCGGATTCCGCAAGCTGAAACCTATATTAGACGCGCGTGTTACGGATATGCTTTATTTTGATACAGTACTTGAATACGCATACACCGCTCTGCTCGATGGGTTTACCGAGTGTAGGGCTGAACAAGGTGAGAATGGTCTAGAGCTGGACGTTTATTTAAAAAGTTTAGACTCTTTGAAATATCATGAACTTTGGTACAAAGCAATTGATCGGTACAGGGCTGAGCTCACCTACACCGTTCATCCTGACGAACTATTTCTTTATATAACGAGCAGTTGTCGTAACGACTTAGAAGATTATTTCAATTGCCGCTATGTTGAGTGAAGATGAGTTCACGATTGATAAGCTCGCGTCGGTAGAAATAAGCCCTCGATTGGAAAGCCGTGTTTATAAACTTGTGTTTAATAATGTGGCTAACGATGAACTCTTTGTGCGTATTTAGAGATAACTTACCAACCGGTTGTAAAGTGGGAACAAAAATAGTACTGAACGATATGAAGGCCCTTCATATCGAGTACAGGTTTCCCTATACTTTAAGCGGTGAAATATTATTAAACCGCGTATACTGCGTAATGCAGAGCAATAATGATGTAATTGTAGACTCGATTAAGTGCGAGTTTAGTATTTTGAAAAAAAGTGAAATGTATTTATATATTTAACATATGTGTGTGTGTGTGTGTGTGTGTGTGTGTGTGTGTGTGTGTGTTTCTGCTATATTGATGGCTATGCGATTTCTTATTTTGCGCGGTAGAAGATAAAGTGTATGTATTTATTTATTTAACATAATTGTGTGTATATATTTCTGCTATATTGATGGTTATATTATTTCTTATTTTTTATGTTGCGCGGTAGAAGATAAAGTGTATGTATTTATTTATTTGGTTGTGTGCAATATTTCTGCTATGTTGATGGTTATATTATTTCTTATTTTTTATTTTTGTTTTTTGATCATTCCAATGTATATTTTCTATATATCTCCATAATATAATTGTGTATATATACAGTATATATATATATATATATATATATATATATTATATATATATAATATATATATATTTCTCGTGTACTGTTATATTGACGGATATATTTTTGATTATATGCATATTCCTCGTTCATATTTCTTAAACTATTATTATTTTTAATTGATCATTCAAATGTATATTTATTCTATATATTTATAATAAACAGAATGATGTAATGTTGTTTTATTTAATTCTTTTGGTTGTAAACAATTATACCAAATGGCTGGTTACGCCTTCTAAACCTACTAGCGGAATTCTAAGCCAACTTTTAAGAAATAATTAAATAAATGGTACAATCTGGCAACCTAAAAATGTATACCTGAACAATTAAAATAAAAAGTGGTATCTGGCAACTCTCCATAATAATGTATACCTGAACAATTAAAATAAAAAGTGGTATCTGACAACTCAACCTGAACAAGCCATTTACGCCTTCTAAGCCAACTGGCTGATTATGGGTCTATAAGAGGACGGCGGGTCGGCTGAAGCGTTATTATGCACTTGGCAGGAGCCAGGTGAACAACTCTCTTCCTTTCTCTCCTTCTCCTGTCTTTCTCTTGGGGGATAACGCCGCCTCCAAGTTTCATGACCCCTTGTTGCACCTGCAGCATCCCCCATCCCCCTTTGCAGCATTGAGTTGTTGCATACCCCCACCCCCTTCATTGCATACCCCTACCCCTCTTTGCAACATTGATCATTATCTCTTGCAATATTGCAACATTCCTGCACGCCAACCTTTTGAGGCTATACTACTGAGCTGTTCTGTCGTTTATTTGTTTACCTGCCCTGAGTGTTCCCAGGGGAACTACTTTGGCAGTACAGTTCGTTCTTTGCGGGCGAGATTTTGCTCCCATATGGGTATTAGTCATAGGACGGGGAAGGTTTTGTTGAGAAAAGAACAGTCTGCTATCAGAAGTCATTCCATCAATTGTAAGACTGACGTTTCCATTGAAAATTTTAAAATTCTTAAATCATTAAAATGCTCGTCCTCGCTTTGTATTTATGAATCTTTATGTATTAAGTTTTTGAACCTGAGTCTAAACACTGATTCTGGCTGTTACCCCCTTTACATTAACCCTTTCACTCACTGGGTAGACAATTGTGTAGCTGAAAAATAAACCATATTGATTCTTATATAACCACACATAAAGGCAAATTTCTTTTTTACCCTATGTCATAATTCGTGAGCAAAAGGGTTAACTAGATCAACTACCTTCTAAATTTTCTCTGCGAACCTGCCTTCTTTTTGCTTTGAATACAGGTGTGTCGGTTTATTCTTGTAGTTTTCCGTTTAACTTTTTACTTGTGAAGGTTTTTTAACAGTTTTATTTTTGAATGATTTTAATTTTAGGTTTTACATCTATCATTCCTATATTTTTGTGTCATTTATATATTTTAGTTTTGATTTGATCTTGTTCTAGCTTGTTTCTAATTTGTATTTTCTATTTTGAATAATTTTAATTTTGTATATGTGTTTAGGTTTTAACTCTCGTCATTTATATCTTTTGTGTCACTTATTAATTTTAGCTCTCTATTAATTAGGCCTTGAAGATGGGTAGAGTTGCCCGAACGTCGGCTGCAGCCAAATATAATGACTTTTTGCTCTACGTCTTCGTTTTTATCCTGAATGAAAAACTACGTCTCCTTAGGAGGAGGGATCCTATTTCATATATATATATATATATATAAGTTCACGGTAGTGTAAATCAAACACACAAACATATTCATCTTTCCTTGTGAACAGACGTGTTTTATCGAGTGTCCAGTGTTACCAATTGAATACATTGTTTCAAAGTAACTTTAAAAAAATAGTGTTCGGTGCCTTTTTAACTAAATTACCTCGCGTTACGAATTATTCATAACCGAATATATTTTATTTATTAACTTTATTTATTACTGTATTTACTTGATTAAGCGAAGTGCATATAGCTTGTTTTGCGGTGTTCGAGAAGTGCGAAAATCCAATCTGGTGGAAAACGTGGTCTAATAAGGTTGATTTTTCTTTGCTAAGGATATAGTCCTGCAGCAGAGTAGCGATATATACTACCAGTGATGTAGGTCTCGAGACCCAATTTGCAGATCTCGATCTTGATCTCGGTCTCCGCTATTTAGGTCTCGATCTCGGTCTCGACAGACGCGGTCTCGGTTTTTCTCCCCGAGACCTTTCGAGACCTCTCGAGACCGTAATGAAAAATACATGTTATTGGCATACATACGTTCCTTAATACTTATGTCGTTTCTATTCATTTATATACTGCGTGGTCATTGCAGTTATATGCGCATATTCACGATTTGCGAGGGTGCCCTCTCAGGGCGTTGGTTTCTGCCCTATGTGGGAGAATTTCGATTTGTGATTAATCGAGGTCCGTAGCATAATGGTAGCGCGTCCAACCGGCAATTGGAAGGCCCTGGGTTCGATTCCCGGGAGGTTCGCCTCATTTTTCATTTATTCGTTATCTTTCCTCCTCGTGTGCAGAAACGTTCCTTAATACTTATGTCGTTTCTATTCATTTATATACTGCGTGGTCATTGCAGTTATATGCGCATATTCACGATTTGCGAGGGTGCCCTCTCAGGGCGTTGGTTTCTGCCCTATGTGGGAGAATTTCGATTTGTGATTAATCGAGGTCCGTAGCATAATGGTAGCGCGTCCAACCGGCAATTGGAAGGCCCTGGTTCGATTCCCGGGCGGTTCGCCTCATTTTTCATTTATTCGTTATCTTTCCTCCTCGTGTGCAGAAACGTTCCTTAATACTTATGTCGTTTCTATTCATTTATATACTGCGTGGTCATTGCAGTTATATGCGCATATTCACGATTTGCGAGGGTGCCCTCTCAGGGCGTTGGTTTCTGCCCTATGTGGGAGAATTTCGATTTGCGATTAATCGAGGCCCGTAGCATAATGGTAGCGCGTCCAACCGGCAATTGGAAGGCCCTGGGTTCGATTCCCGGGCGGTTCGCCTCATTTTTCATTTATTCGTTATCTCTCCTCCTCGTGTGCAGAAACGTTCCTTAATACTTATGTCGTTTCTATTCATTTATATACTGCGTGTCATTGCAGTTATATGCATATATATATATATATATATATATATATATATTATATATATATATATATATATATATATATATATATATTATAAGGCCACTTAGTGTTGCCAAACGGCGTGTCAACCTCTGTGGCGTGATAAAAACGACTATCCTCCCATCCAATATGTATTTGAAAAAATAAAATGCTTCACACAAAAATAATGCAAGAAATACAGCATAAGGAAAACAGTACCGATAAATTCAATAAAGCATAGAATAACTCGACACCCTTCACATCACTTATATTTACAACGTGCCGATTCGTAGAACAAATCTCAATTGCCAATTGTAAATGTTAAAAAATGACGTCATCAATGATGTCCGGCGGAACTTTTATCACGCCACACCTCCCCTTAAGCTGAATTTATTTTGTAAATTTTGTTTCCTAATCAGTTTTTGGCACGTGCTGTTAGTGACAGCGTGTAGTTTAGTTTTGTATTCCATTTTATGAATCTCATATTTTAGACAACTGCTCTCCAATAAAGTTTTGGCACCAGAAAAGGGATAAATTCCGATCAGTGGCCAATATTGCCATGACTGTTTTAACAGTGCCTGCCTCTAGTGCTCCAATTGAGCGTGTATTTAGCCATGGAGGCATAATAATGACGCCCCACAGAAGTCGAACTTCAGCAGATCTTCTGAGCATGCTGATGTTCCTTAAGTGTAATGAGTACTTATCATGCTTTAAATAAATGCACAAGTCAAACTGGGTAGTGGGTACGTTCATTAAACTTTTCTGTAACAGATATGAAAGAAGTAAATAAATAAAAAGTACGTATATATATATATTCATTTGTTAATTTATAGGCTACACTTTTGGCATTCAACACACTACATCTGAGAAAGTAGTTATTAGTTTATTAATACTTAACATAGTCTAATTTCCATAGTAGTGTAAAACAAATTGAAAGGGCATGAGGTTGGTCTCGATCTCGATCTCGGTCTCGAATTTTAAGGGTCTCGATCTCGGAAGGTAGATCTCGATCTCGAACCTTTGATCTCGGCCTCGATCTTGGTCTCACAGGATCAGGTCTTGGTCCAAGTCTCGGACTTGGTGGTCTCGACTACATCACTCTATACTACTGGTGTGTTTTAGAGTGCATGCAATGTTTTTTGTTGATTCTGGTAGGGTAGGCTCTCCAGATCATAAAACCAATTGATGCCACTTTCTAACCCCAGGGGAAATTTTTTTATGAGCAAAAATTCAAAATGACCGCCACCGAAAAAGCACTTTTTCTGTAAACATGGCTAAAAAGTAACTTAACAAAATAAAAAGTGGGAATAAATCATGAGATACCATGCATTGTATATCTTGTTAGGTCATGAAATCAATAATATCACTTTTTAGCCATTGGGTGAAATTTCATGGGCAAAAATCCAAAATGGCCGACACCGAAACTAAATTATTGCGATATTTTCTAAAAATAGTCGTAGAGACTTGCTTTTGGTGTTAAACTGCACATTTTCGAGGTTAAATAATTAGTTGGTAGCTATACAATTATGATCTATCCAGTGTGAAGCAGTAAAATGAACCATTTCTCACTTATTTGCTAATACTACTTGAACGTCTGTATATAAGCTACTATTTTAGAAACAATCTTTGCAGCTATAAAGCATGTGAATCCCCCTCAATACTATTCAAGCATGATACTATATGTGTATTTCTTTTCTCTTTACAGGTAATGGTTAACAATGGCAGAATCATTACCTGCATGCCTTCTCCGTAACCATATAAACTGTAAAACAAACAAAAACCCTTTGATGCCTGCTAACCAAGAACGACTTACAAGTATTTTAGCTGCTAGTAAATGTAGAGGTGATGGGTTGCATGTGGAATTAGAGACTTTATTGAACATTCTTCCACAAACCTATATGTCCACAGAAATTGTTCATCTACTTACACATCAAAGACACATATAGATCGCTACTTGGCCCGACAGAAAAAGACTTCAGAGGAACCTGCCACTAAAAGGACTCGTCGTTCACTGAACATCCTTTCAACTTAAAAAAAAATTGCCTGATATGTGGAGAAAAATGTTCTGCTCCAGATCCCCGTCATCCCGAACGTTGTAAAAGGGTTGTTCAGTGTAGAACTGCTGATCGAGGTGCCAACCAGAAAAGCTTCAAAGATGTAATATTGGACGCTTGCCATCTGAGAAATGACCAGTGGGCCAGTGAGGTAAGCTTGAGAATTGAAGGTGCCTTGAGTGATTTACATGCAGCAGATGGACAATATCACAAGGACTGTATGTCTCTTTCAGAGGATACAGAAACATTCAGGCATCAACATCAAAACACCAAATGAAAAGACAGATGAACCCTTTCAATATGTTGTGAATTATCTCACTGATGATCAATCCATAATCTGGAACTCTGTTGAAGTCCATGAATTATACCATCGCTACGGAGGTGATCAATATAGCCGGAGACAATTGATCAAATGCTTATCTGACCACTTTGAGAGAGATTATTGATATTGTCAGGTCGAGGAGTTGCAAGCCTTTTAGTTTTCCGGAGCAAGGCATCAACAAGTCTCCTGAAATGGTGTCTGATGACGATGATGATGATGAAGCTGCCGTGTGTAAAGTAGCTAAACGCATAGCAGATGAATCCAAATCCTTGAAGCAGGACAAGTCTCGTTACAAAACAAGGTTGGACATTGAGGATATCAGTAATGATGCCAGTCCCACTCTTCTACATCTGCTGTCTTTAGTATCTGACAAGTTCAACTCTTCTCTGGAGGCAGCAATGATTGGGAACATGGTTATTGGTGTCGTTAATAGAAGTCCTACAGCACTACAAACTGCTTTGGGCATAGCTGTTAGAGACAGGTCGATCATTGAACTATTATATGATTTTGGTGTTTCCTCTTCATATGATGAGGTGCTCCGATTTCGTGCATCTGCAGCCGGTGCAGCTTCCAAGATCCAAGAACACATGGGCCTGTCACCTGGTGGAGGTATGGTTCAAGTAGTTGCTAATAATTTTGATGCAAACATTTCCTCACAGAACGGTTTGCAAACCACCCATGCATTAGCAATTCTTCTCACCCAGGCCCAACAGTACCAGAATGAATATACAAAGGATCATGGTTTCATCCGAAGGTTCAAAAAGGAAGAGATGTCTGATGATATATTACCTGACATACCGATCCATAGATATGATGGACCCAAGAAACCTGTGATGCTAGCTTCTGAGGTCTTGAGATCTCCTCTATCTCTTAAGGTTCTCGCTATGCAACAAATATCAGTGAATCGTGACCATGAACTTGATATGAGTTTCCTCCAATCGATCCTATCAGACAGTGACACCCCAGAGTACAATGGATTCAATACCAGATTATCTCGTGAGCAAGGACACACCATCTGCCCTGCAACTAAAGCTGTGCATTTACCACTTCTAGACATGCCTCCTGCAGAACCTGAGACCATGCTCACTGCCATGATGGAAGCCCAACGACATACAACTGCAATGGGACAGGAATACACCATATTCACGATTGATCAGCAACTCTACAAAGTGGTCATCAACATGAAATGAGCTTATCCAGTTCTCTTCACCAATTTCATTCCACGTTTGGGAGGGATGCACACCTTGATGAACTTCGCTGGTGCAATTGGAGTGCTGATGGCAGACACAGGACTGGAAAATATCCTGCAGTCAGCAGGATTCTCTCTGGTAAGAATTTTCCACATAACATTCAGGCCTTGAGGATGCTGGTAGATGAGTTACTAAGGAAATATGGTGCTCCAAGCTTTGATGATCTCATGGCAATATTTGAATCTCGATCTCAGATGAACCGAACAACCAAGCTCTGGGTCCAAAACCTTATCAAGCCAGTCTTCATCATGATGTTTAAAAGGGCAGAGAGGGAAGGTGACTGGCCTCTATCCCTGCTAGCTGTTGAACTGATGATGCCGTACTTCTTTGCTGCTGGACATTATAACTATGCAAAGTTAGTAAATGCGTTAGTTTTCAATCTTTTCTAACAATATGAAAATCTTGGTTATGGTCATATATTATTAGGCTATACTATTTTCGTATCCTAACTTGGTGATGGTACTGATGGTGGGTAATATATGTTTGTATTCCAGGTACTGCCTGTTCTATCTCCGGTCCATGGAACGACTGCCAAGGCCAGTCCGATCAGTTCTTGAAAGGCCAACATGTAATGCGTCACGTTCCTGGTTTCTGGAATGGATATGGTCAGATATGTATATAGAGTCTACCTTCATGCGGTATGGCCATGGTCCTGGAGGGATCATTGGGTCACTTTGAAGCCATCAACTATGAAGCGTTGGGCACTAGGACTTCACCTATGTAGTACACTGAAGAGAGACATAGCTGCCATGAGAGAGGGAAATCAACAGATAGCTGTAACCATCCACAAAGAAGATGTCATCCCGGATAAAATCTGATTCTGCAGACAGGGCAAAGCTACAAAATCACCTGACTAGTTATATGGTCCGCTTGACCCAGATAATCTTCCTGATGGCCTGGTGAACATCGTAACTGGCCAGTTATCTCCAGCTTCAGTCAACGTTAATGAATCAGTATCCATTGGTCTAGATCAGATGAAGGCATATGAATCTCGGTGGCCTGAAGGATTCCATGACAGCCTGAAGAAAGGAGTGGTTACAATGTCTGAAATGCGACGACAGATTAAAGTAGCAGAGACACCAGTATATGACACAACATTAATATACTCAAGAGTCCTAGGTCTCCAAAAAGTACGAAACATCAACCTGGAGAAGGTTCTGAAGTACGAGCTCTCACCAATTCCAACATCCATGTTTGAAGATAATGGCGATATGCGCATTGCCAAATCTAAGTCCGTCTTGAAGAAGAACCTGCAAGTTGAGCTTTCTGATCGACAGTGTCCTACTCTCGTTGCTATCATTCTTGATGGTTGCGCCAGTTTATGGGTGGTTCCTTGGCCAGCTAGTGGTACTGTTGATGATTTCATCAAGTCCTTCATGACCTACATCATTCAGAAAATGAAGGTGTGTGACACTTACCTGATCTTTCATCGATAAAACACTGATAGTATCAAATCCGCGACACGTTGTGCCAGAGCAGGAAAGGAAGCCAGTAGACAACATAAGCTGAGTTTGAGCACACTTCTTCCCACCCAGAAAGTGACCCTAAGTGTAACAGAGAATAAGGTACAACTTATCCAGCTGATATGTACCTACCTCAGAGAGCACTCAGACTTCCTGCCTTTTGCTTCATCACAGCTGATCATAACTGGGCCCGATGCTGAACCAGTGGAATTACATGAATCTCGCGTTGTGAAACGAATGGATATGAGAACCACCCACGAAGAAGCTGATGTGATAATTGCACAGCAGATGGTCTTTGCAGCCACTCATGGAAAACGAAGCATCAGAGTAGTTTCTGATGACATTGATGTCTTCGTACTCTTATTTCATTTCTATCATTCACAAGATCTTGAGTGTGCATTAATCATGGTTGGCACTAGTCAAGGCCGATCTTCTGTTGACATCCAATCCACAGTCCGTGAACATGCTGAATACATCTCTCAGGTTCTCCCTGCACATGTCTTATCTGGCTGCGATTTTGTTTCATCTCTATGGGGTAGAGGCAAAGGAAAAATTGTCAAAATGTTGAAGAATCACTACTCTCTGTCTAAGTTAGGGGTTATTGATTCACAGATGCCAGACGTGATCGCTGAGGCCACCACCTTTATTGCTGCTTGCTATGGTTTCAAAGAATGCAATGAACTATCTGATGTTAGGTACAAGGTATGGTCTTCGAAGATGTCAAACCCAAAACTCACATCAGCTCCTGAGTTGAAGTCACTCCCACCAACATCCGAGGCCTTCGAGGAACATGTCTATCGTGTTCATTACCAGACAGCCATCTGGAGATCCGCGTTACTTCCAGACCCGCCCTCATTGGAACCCACTCATTATGGATGGTCTCAAGACAGCATCTGGTGTGTTATCTCCTGTACCCTTATCACCAGATGATACGATGCGGCTGTTCTTCTACACGTCCATGCGCTACCACCAGGTGCAGCTGCTCTGCTGTAAAATTGTCCTGTTCTACGTTCTGTGGCTGTCATGGCTTGCAAAAATGTTGCAAAGAACAACCAAGATACAACAGAGTTGACGAAACAGATGAATAAACCAAAACAGGCATATTAACTCCATGTGGCTAGTCATTGTAGAATGTTCATGTACCTCAACTGTGTGTGTGTGTGTGTGTGTGTGTGTGCGCGCGCGCGCGCGTGTGATTGCTGAGTTATGTGCTCAGCTAAATATAAGTGGTACTTTGGTTTATTATTTTTTAACCACATAAACATTGTAAATTAGTCTAAATCATCACTGGTAGACCATGGATAGATATTTCCATGCTATATACTCATTTATCCCCTCACTGAACATTCATAAGTTACTATTTGGCCATGTTTACAAAAAAACGCTATTTCTGCAGCGGCCATTTTGAATTTATGCTCATAAAAAAATTTCCCCAATGTTACAAAGTGGCATCAATTGGTTTCATGATCTGAAGGGCCTACCCTACCAGAATAAACAATAAAACATTGTATTATGTACTCTAAAACACACCTCAAGTGCACCGCTGCAGGACTAATAAGCAAGCAGGGTGAAATTCCAATTTGGTAGAAAACGTGGTCTAATAAGGTTGATTTTGCTTTGCAGGCAGGGTGTGGTCACCCTCCGTGGGGAAAATAAATCGGACGAACAGCGGACATAAGTATTTTTTACTATAATTTACTTTATTTAATTTACTTTTTACTATTAATTTACAAACGCTAGTAATTTAATTAGTTAATAGCATGGCACCCCCGTCAAGTACTTGCAGTCGGTGCGAATGGAAGTTTGCTGCTTACACCTTCAATTTAGCTAATAATAAGGATAAATTAGTTTGCAGGTAATTCTGAACATGGATTTGTTGAAGAACGAGCTCCAGCGTGAGAGGAAGGCCAGAGTGAGGCTTGAAGAAAGGGTGATGCCTCTGACGGCGAAATTAGAATCCCTTGCGCGTTCTGAGAGGAGTTATTCTTCAGTCGCGGCCTCTCCTGCCTCAATTTCTACTAAGGGTATAAATAATTCTAACAGCCCTATCTCTTCCCCTAGTTCCCGACCCTTTGTTCAAATGCGTAATGGAGCCCCATTGAGAAAACCTAAGACTTGTCTACCAGTATTAACAAACAATAAGTTTTCTGTGTTAGGTTTCGAAGACGATGATGAAACTGAAATTCGGCTCGTTGGTGATTCCATTGTTCGAGGGCAGCTCGAGGAATTCTGTGGAAGAACCCCCGTCTTAGGCGCCGTTACTGCTACCCTGGTGCAAAGGTGAAGGATATAACGAGTAGCGTTGACTATTTTACAGACAAACCTCTGAGGACACAACGTATGTTATTCATTTCGGTATTAATAACGTTTTAAATTCTGGATCAGAAGTGCTGCTGGCTAGGTATAGGGACTTATTAGAGTGACTAAAGGAAAAAACTAATAAAATTGTTTTAACAGGTATACTTCCTCGAATTATCCAACGTAACGAGTTCTACAGCAAGGCGACCTATATTAACAATACATCTGCGCTGTTTACCTTTCTCCTAATTCTACTGACTATCCAAAATTCTTTGACTATCTCACTTCTAAAGTGGAATAAATTCTTTCCGGCAATCCCATTCCTGAATTCTCCATTTTAGGAGATTTCAATGTTCACCACCACATTTGGCTTTCCTCCCATTTCACTGATATCCTGGTGAACTAGCTTACAGCTTTTCTGTCCTAAATGACCTAGAGCAGATTGTACAGCACCCTACTCGTATTCCCGATCGCCTGGGAGATAGGCCCAACATTCTGGATTTATTTCTTACCTCTCATCCTTCTTCTTACTCTGTGAAACTTTTCTGTCCGTTGTGCTCCTCCGATCATAAACTTATATCTGTTTCCTGTCCTATCGCTCCAATTCGGCCTTTGGATCCTCCCAAGAGGAGGCGCCTTTGGCACTTCAGCGCCGTTGATTGGGAGGCCCTTAGGCAGTACTTCTGTGATTTACCATGGAATGATTACTGCTTCCGTGGCCAGGGCCCTTCTGAGTGTGCTGAGCGCATCACGAAGATGATTCTTTCGAGCATGGATGCGTGCATTCCATATTCTATTCCTACTACTAATTCAAAAAATCCTTCGTTTAACTTTACTTTTTCTAATTCTATCCGCAACAGAGAGGAGTCTTTCAGAAGGTGCCGTTGCCATCCAACTCCTGACTCTCACTCAGCTTATATTTCTGCACAGAATCGTGCAAAATCTGTTCTTCGACTCGTCAAAAATTCCTTCATCCAACAAAAATGTTGAAAATCTATCCAATTCTAATTCTTCTCACTCTTTCTGGCATCTAGCTAAGAACCTCTTCAACAACTTTACTTCCTCTTCTTTCCCTCCTCTTTTCCATTCCGACGGCTCAGTTGCCGTCTCTTCTCCTGCCAAAGCGAACTCTTCGCTCAAACTTTCGCTTACAATTCAACCCTGGACGATCCCGGTGCTGTTCCTCCATCTCCTCCCCCCTCTGACTTTATTATATCTGAAATTAGAATCTCTTCCAAAGATGTTCTTTCTGCCCTATCTGGGATCAACTCTAGGAAGGCGTATGGTCCTGATGGTGTTCCTCCTGTTGTTCTTAAGAACTGTGCTTCTGTGCTGACACCCTGCCTAAGCAAACTGTTTCGTCTTTGTCTCTCATCTGGTACTTTTCCTTCCTGCTGGAAGTTTGCTTTCATTTAGCCTGTCCCAGAGAAGGGTGACCGCTCTCAACCCTCCAACTAGGCAAAAAGTAAAAATATGGGCATATGTTCCTCTCAAATAGTGCGCCGGAGTGTGAAGATGTTTAGGAGAGATAAAACATTATAAAATGTGCCTAGTTCGTGAAATTTACCCAGAGGGAAACTGTCTGGTGTGTATTCAGGGAAGTGGTAGTGATAAAACGTTAAAACCGAAATTAATTCTTGTACCGGAAAATTTCTCAAAACACCTACCCAATATAATGGGGTACAACAATTCATGTTGGGTCAGCGCCGCACACGTTTCATTAGATTATGGTGCGACTCGCACCTCACGGATCATACGAGTTCGAACAAACCCATTCACGTATCATCAGGGTGAGTCAACCGCCCATCGAACCGTTCCTGCCTACCTGCGTGCCTCACGCGGCTCATAGTTATCTCAGAGCTTGAACGGAGTGGACGTGCGCTCCTCGAATACGATGGAACTTCCTTTGAGTAGCATTCTCAACGCCTCGTACGATGTGTCCGTGACGAAATCGTTGCGCGTGTTCAGGCGTAAATCCGGTGCCGTTAGCGATGTACTGGAAACGGAATGTAGACAAACAAACAAGCTGAATGTTGTTTATTTAAGTGTCGAGAAGATGAATAGAATCTTCGTGATAGTTGAGAAGTGGAGTGAAGATCGTTATAAAATACCTGCTAACGTAGGTACAAGAAGAGAGCAGGTTAGTGATACCCCCTCATACGCCGTTGTATGTACGTTGTGTATAAATAACGATCGGTCATGCATTAATATACGGCTGATGTGGAAGAATGCTTTTGACAATAACGCTCTTGTTCCTACGCGAAACCGTTTCATCCTCGACAGAATGTTTGAAATCGTCGGATTCCGCAAGCTGAAACCTATATTAGACGCGCGTGTTACGGATATGCTTTATTTTGATACAGTACTTGAATACGCATACACCGCTCTGCTCGATGGGTTTACCGAGTGTAGGGCTGAACAAGGTGAGAATGGTCTAGAGCTGGACGTTTATTTAAAAAGTTTAGACTCTTTGAAATATCATGAACTTTGGTACAAAGCAATTGATCGGTACAGGGCTGAGCTCACCTACACCGTTCATCCTGACGAACTATTTCTTTATATAACGAGCAGTTGTCGTAACGACTTAGAAGATTATTTCAATTGCCGCTATGTTGAGTGAAGATGAGTTCACGATTGATAAGCTCGCGTCGGTAGAAATAAGCCCTCGATTGGAAAGCCGTGTTTATAAACTTGTGTTTAATAATGTGGCTAACGATGAACTCTTTGTGCGTATTTAGAGATAACTTACCAACCGGTTGTAAAGTGGGAACAAAAATAGTACTGAACGATATGAAGGCCCTTCATATCGAGTACAGGTTTCCCTATACTTTAAGCGGTGAAATATTATTAAACCGCGTATACTGCGTAGTGCAGAGCAATAATGATGTAATTGTAGACTCGATTAAGTGCGAGTTTAGTATTTTGAAAAAAAGTGAAATGTATGTATATATTTAACATATGTGTGTGTGTGTGTGTGTGTGTGTGTGTGTGTGTGTGTGTGTGTGTGTGTTTCTGCTATATTGATGGCTATGCGATTTCTTATTTTGCGCGGTAGAAGATAAAGTGTATGTATTTATTTATTTAACATAATTGTGTGTATATATTTCTGCTATATTGATGGTTATATTATTTCTTATTTTTTATGTTGCGCGGTAGAAGATAAAGTGTATGTATTTATTTATTTGGTTGTGTGCAATATTTCTGCTATGTTGATGGTTATATTATTTCTTATTTTTTATTTTTGTTTTTTGACCATTCCAATGTATATTTTCTATATATCTCCATAATATAATTGTGTATATATACAGTATATATATATATATATATATATTTCTCCTGTACTGTTATATTGACGGATATATTTTTTGATTATATGCATATTCCTCGTTCATATTTCTTAAACTATTATTATTTTTAATTGATCATTCAAATGTATATTTATTTTCTATATATTTATAATAAACAGAATGATGTAATGTTGTTTTATTTAATTCTTTTGGTTGTAAACAATTATACCAAATGGCTGGTTACGCCTTCTAAACCTACTAGCGGAATTCTAAGCCAACTTTTAAGAAATAATTAAATAAATGGTACAATCTGGCAACCTAAAAATGTATACCTGAACAATTAAAATAAAAAGTGGTATCTGGCAACTCTCCATAATAATGTATACCTGAACAATTAAAATAAAAAGTGGTATCTGACAACTCAACCTGAACAAGCCATTTACGCCTTCTAAGCCAACTGGCTGATTATGGGTCTATAAGAGGACGGCGGGTCGGCTGAAGCGTTATTATGCACTTGGCAGGAGCCAGGTGAACAACTCTCTTCCTTTCTCTCCTTCTCCTGTCTTTCTCTTGGGGGATAACGCCGCCTCCAAGTTTCATGACCCCTTGTTGCACCTGCAGCATCCCCCATCCCCCTTTGCAGCATTGAGTTGTTGCATACCCCCACCCCCTTCATTGCATACCCCTACCCCTCTTTGCAACATTGATCATTATCTCTTGCAACATTGCAACATTCCTGCACGCCAACCTTTTGAGGCTATACTACTGAGCTGTTCTGTCGTTTATTTGTTTACCTGCCCTGAGTGTTCCCAGGGGAACTACTTTGGCAGTACAGTTCGTTCTTTGCGGGCGAGATTTTGCTCCCATATGGGTATTAGTCATAGGACGGGGAAGGTTTTGTTGAGAAAAGAACAGTCTGCTATCAGAAGTCATTCCATCAATTGTAAGACTGACGTTTCCATTGAAAATTTTAAAATTCTTAAATCATTAAAATGCTCGTCCTCGCTTTGTATTTATGAATCTTTATGTATTAAGTTTTTGAACCTGAGTCTAAACACTGATTCTGGCTGTTACCCCCTTTACATTAACCCTTTCACTCACTGGGTAGACAATTGTGTAGCTGAAAAATAAACCATATTGATTCTTATATAACTACACATAAAGGCAAATTTCTTTTTTACCCTATGTCATAATTCGTGAGCAAAAGGGTTAACTAGATCAACTACCTTCTAAATTTTCTCTGCGACCCTGCCTTCTTTTTGCTTTGAATACAGGTGTGTCGGTTTATTCTTGTAGTTTTCCGTTTAACTTTTTACTTGTGAAGGTTTTTTAACAGTTTTATTTTTGAATGATTTTAATTTTAGGTTTTACATCTATCATTCCTATATTTTTGTGTCATTTATATATTTTAGTTTTGATTTGATCTTGTTCTAGCTTGTTTCTAATTTGTATTTTCTATTTTGAATAATTTTAATTTTGTATATGTGTTTAGGTTTTAACTCTCGTCATTTATATCTTTTGTGTCACTTATTAATTTTAGCTCTCTATTAATTAGGCCTTGAAGATGGGTAGAGTTGCCCGAAACGTCGGCTGCAGCCAAATATAATGACTTTTTGCTCTACGTCTTCGTTTTTATCCTGAATGAAAAACTACGTCTCCTTAGGAGGAGGGATCCTATTTCATATATATATATATATATATATAAGTTCACGGTAGTGTAAATCAAACACACAAACATATTCATCTTTCCTTGTGAACAGACGTGTTTTATCGAGTGTCCAGTGTTACCAATTGAATACATTGTTTCAAAGTAACTTTAAAAAAATAGTGTTCGGTGCCTTTTTAACTAAATTACCTCGCGTTACGAATTATTCATAACTGAATATATTTTATTTATTGACTTTATTTATTACTGTATTTACTTGATTAAGCGAAGTGCATATAGCTTGTTTTGCGGTGTTCGAGAAGTGCGAAAATCCAATCTGGTGAAAAACGTGGTCTAATAAGGTTGATTTTTCTTTGCTAAGGATATAGTCCTGCAGCAGAGTAGCGATATATACTACCAGTGATGTAGGTCTCGAGACCCAATTTGCAGATCTCGATCTCGATCTCGGTCTCCGCTATTTAGGTCTCGATCTCGGTCTCGACAGACGCGGTCTCGGTTTTTCTCCCCGAGACCTTTCGAGACCTCTCGAGACCGTAATGAAAAATACATGTTATTGGCATACATACGTTCCTTAATACTTATGTCGTTTCTATTCATTTATATACTGCGTGGTCATTGCAGTTATATGCGCATATTCACGATTTGCGAGGGTGCCCTCTCAAGGCGTTGGTTTCTGCCCTATGTGGGAGAATTTCGATTTGCGATTAATCGAGGTCCGTAGCATAATGGTAGCGCGTCCAACCGGCAAATGGAAGGCCCTGGGTTCGATTCCCGGGAGGTTCGCCTCATTTTTCATTTATTCGTTATCTCTCCTCCTCGTGTGCAGAAACGTTCCTTAATACTTATGTCGTTTCTATTCATTTATATACTGCGTGGTCATTGCAGTTATATGCATATATATATATATATATATATATATATATATATATATATATTATAAGGCCACTTAGTGTTGCCAAACGGCGTGTCAACCTCTGTGGCGTGATAAAAACGACTATCCTCCCATCCAATATGTATTTGAAAAAATAAATGCTTCACACAAAAATAATGCAAGAAATACAGCATAAGGAAAACAGTACCGATAAATTCAATAAAGCATAGAATAACTCGACAACCCTTCACATCACTTATATTTACAACGTGCCGATTCGTAGAACAAATCTCAATTGCCAATTGTAAATGTTAAAAAATGACGTCATCAATGATGTCACGGCGGAACTTTTATCACGCCACACCTCCCCTTAAGCTGAATTTATTTTGTAAATTTTGTTTCCTAATCAGTTTTTGGCACGTGCTGTTAGTGACAGCGTGTAGTTTAGTTTTGTATTCCATTTTATGAATCTCATATTTTAGACAACTGCTCTCCAATAAAGTTTTGGCACCAGAAAAGGGATAAATTCCCATCAGTGGCCAATATTGCCATGACTGTTTTAACAGTGCCTGCCTCTAGTGCTCCAATTGAGCGTGTATTTAGCCATGGAGGCATAATAATGACGCCCCACAGAAGTCGAACTTCAGCAGATCTTCTGAGCATGCTGATGTTCCTTAAGTGTAATGAGTACTTATCATGCTTTAAATAAATGCACAAGTCAAACTGGGTAGTGGGTACGTTCATTAAACTTTCTGTAACAGATATAAAAGAAGTAAATAAATAAAAAGTACGTATATATATATTCATTTGTTAATTTATAGGCTACACTTTTGGCATTCAACACACTACATCTGAGAAAGTAGTTATTAGTTTATTAATATACTTAACATAGTCTAATTTCCATAGTAGTGTAAAACAAATTGAAAGGGCATGAGGTTGGTCTCGATCTCGATCTCGGTCTCGAATTTTAAGGGTCTCGATCTCGGAAGGTAGATCTCGATCTCGAACCTTTGATCTCGGCCTCGATCTTGGTCTCACAGGATCAGGTCTTGGTCCAAGTCTCGGACTTGGTGGTCTCGACTACATCACTCTATACTACTGGTGTGTTTTAGAGTGCATGCAATGTTTTATTGTTGATTCTGGTAGGGTAGGCTCTCCAGATCATAAAACCAATTGATGCCACTTTCTAACCCCAGGGGAAATTTTTTTATGAGCAAAAATTCAAAATGACCGCCACCGAAAAAGCACTTTTTCTGTAAACATGGCTAAAAAGTAACTTAACAAAATAAAAAGTGGGAATAAATCATGAGATACCATGCATAGTATATCTTGTTAGGTCATGAAATCAATAAATATCACTTTTTAGCCATTGGGCTGAAATTTCATGGGCAAAAATCCAAAATGGCCGGCACCGAAACTAAATTATTGCGATATTTTCTCTAAAAATAGTCGTAGAGACTTGCTTTTGGTGTTAAACTGCACATTTTCGAGGTTAAATAATTAGTTGGTAGCTATACAATTATGATCTATCCAGTGTGAAGCAGTAAAATGAACCATTTCTCACTTATTTGCTAATACTACTTGAACGTCTGTATATAAGCTACTATTTTAGAAACAATCTTTGCAGCTATAAAGCATGTGAATCCCCCTCAATACTATTCAAGCATGATACTATATGTGTATTTCTTTTCTCTTTACAGGTAATGGTTAACAATGGCAGAATCATCACCTGCATGCCTTCTCCGTAACCATATAAACTGTAAAACAAACAAAAACCCTTTGATGCCTGCTAGCCAAGAACGACTTACAAGTATTTTAGCTGCTAGTAAATGTAGAGGTGATGGGTTGCATGTGGAATTAGAGACTTTATTGAACATTCTTCCACAAACCTATATGTCCACAGAAATTGCATCTACTTACACATCAAAGACACATATAGATCGCTACTTGGCCCGACAGAAAAAGACTTCAGAGGAACCTGCCACTAAAAGGACTCGTCGTTCACTGAACATCCTTTCAACTTAAAAAAAATTGCCTGATATGTGGAGAAAAATGTTCTGCTCCAGATCCCCGTCATCCCGAACGTTGTAAAAGGGTTGTTCAGTGTAGAACTGCTGATCGAGGTGCCAACCAGAAAAGCTTCAAAGATGTAATATTGGACGCTTGCCATCTGAGAAATGACCAGTGGGCCAGTGAGGTAAGCTTGAGAATTGAAGGTGCCTTGAGTGATTTACATGCAGCAGATAGACAATATGCACAAGGACTGTATATCTCTTTTCAGAGGATACAGAAACATTCAGGCATCAACATCAAAACCACCAAATGAAAAGACAGATGAACCCTTTCAATATGTTGTGAATTATCTCACTGATGATCAATCCGTAATCTGGAACTCTGTTGAAGTCCATGAATTATATCATCGCTACGGAGGTGATCAATATAGCCGGAGACAATTGATCAAATGCTTATCTGTCCACTTTGAAGAGAGATTATTGATATTGTCAGGTCGAGGAGTTGCAATCCTTTTAGTTTTCCGGAGCAAGGCATCAACAAGTCTCCTGAAACTGGTGTCTGATGACGATGATGATGATGAAGCTGCCGTGTGTAAAGTAGCTAAACGCATAGCAGATGAATCCAAATCCTTGAAGCAGGACAAGTCTCGTTACAAAACAAGGTTGGACATTGAGGATATCAGTAATGATGCCAGTCCCACTCTTCTACATCTGCTGTCTTTAGTATCTGACAAGTTCAACTCTTCTCTGGAGGCAGCAATGATTGGGAACATGGTTACTGGTGTCGTTAACAGAAGTCCTACAGCACTACAAACTGCTTTGGGCATAGCTGTTAGAGACAGGTCGATCATTGAACTATTATATGATTTTGGTGTTTCCTCTTCATATGATGAGGTGCTCCGATTTCGTGCATCTGCAGCCAGTGCAGCTTCCAAGAGCCAAGAACACATGGGCCTGTCACCTGGTGGAGGTATGGTTCAAGTAGTTGCTGATAATTTTGATGCAAACATTTCCTCACAGAACGGTTTGCAAACCACCCATGCACTAGCAATTCTTCTCACCCAGGCCCAACAGTACCAGAATGAATATACAAAGGATCATGGTTTCATCCGAAGGCTCAAAAAGGAAGAGATGTCTGATGATATATTACCTGACATACCGATCTATAGATATGATGGACCCAAGAAACCTGTGATGCCAGCTTCTGAGGCCTTGAGATTTCCTCTATCTCTTAAGGTTCTCGCTATGCAACAAATATCAGTGAATCGTGCCCATGAACTTGATATGAGTTTCCTCCAATCGATCCTATCAGACAATGACACCCCAGAGTACAATGGATTCAATACCAGATTATCTCGTGAACAAGGACACACCATCTGCCCTGCAACTAAAGCTGTATTTACCACTTCTAGACATGCCTCCTGCAGAACCTGACACCATGCTCACTGCCATGATGGAAGCTCAACGACATACAACTGCAATGGGACAGGAATATACCATATTCACGATTGATCAGCAACTCTACAAAGTGGTCATCAACATGAAATGGGCTTATCCAGATTCTCTTCACCAATTTCATTCCACGTTTGGGAGGGATGCACACCTTGATGAACTTCGCTGGTGCAATTGGAGTACTGATGGCAGACACAGGACTGGAAAATATCCTGCAGTCAGCTTTTGCTGATTCTCCTCTCTGGTAAGAATTTTCCACAGAACATTCGGCCTTGAGGATGGTGGTAGAGGAGTTACTAAGGAAGTATGGTGCTCCAAGCTTTGATGATCTCATGGCAATACTTGAATCTCGATCTCAGATGAACCGAACAACCAAGCTCTGGGTCCAAAACCTTATCAAGCCAGTCTTCATCATGATGTTTAAAGGGCAGAGAGGGAAGGTGACTGGCCTCTACACCTGCTAGCTGTTGAACTGATGATGCCGTACTTCTTTGCTGCTGGACATTATAACTATGCAAGGTTAGTAAATGCGTTAGTTTTCAATCTTTTCTAACAATATGAAAATCTTGGTGATGGTCATATATTATTAGGCTATACTATTTTCGTATCTAACTTGGTGATGGTACTGATGGTGGGTAATATATGTTTGTATTCCAGGTACTGCCTGTTCTATCTCCGGTCCATGGAACGACTGCCAAGGCCAGTCCTCGATCAGTTCTTGAAAGGCCAACATGTAATGAGTCACGTTCCTGGTTTCTGGAATAGGATATGGTCAGATATGTATATAGAGTCTACCTTCATGCGGTATGGCCATGGTCCTGGAGGGATCATTTGGGTCACTTTGAAGCCATCAACTATGAAGCGTTGGGCACTAGGACTTCACCTATGTAGTACACTGAAGAGAGACATAGCTGCCATGAGAGAGGGAAATCAACAGATAGCTGTAACCATCCACAAAGAAGATGTCATCCCGGATAAAATCTGATTCTGCAGACAGGGCAAAGCTACAAAATCACCTGACTAGTTATATGGTTCCGCTTGACCCAGCTAATCTTCCTGATGGCCTGGTGAACATCATAACTGGCCAGTTATCTCCAGCTTCAGTCAACGTTAATGAATCAGTATCCATTGGTCTAGATCAGATGAAGGCATATGAATCTCGGTGGCCTGAAGGATTCCATGACAGCCTGAAGAAAGGAGTGGTTACAATGTCTGAAATGCGACGACAGATTAAAGTAGCAGAGACACCAGTATATGACACAACATTAATATACTCAAGAGTCCTAGGTCTCCAAAAAGTACGAAACATCAACCTGGAGAAGGTTCTGAAGTACGAGCTCTCACCAATTCCAACATCCATGTTTGAAGATAATGGCGATATGCGCATTGCCAAATCTAAGTCCGTCTTGAAGAAGAACCTGCAAGTTGAGCTTTCTGATCGACAGTGTCCTACTCCGATGCTATCATTCTTGATGGTTGCGCCATTTTATGGGTGGTTCCTTGGCCAGCTAGTGGTACTGTTGAAGATTTCATCAAGTCCTTCATGACCTACATCATTCAGAAAATGAAGGTGTGTGACACTTACCTGATCTTTGATCGATACAACACTGATATCAAATCCGCGACACGTTGTGCCAGAGCAGGAAAGGAAGCCAGTAGACAACATAAGCTGAGTTTGAGCACACTTCTTCCCACCCAGAAAGTGACCTAAGTGTAACAGAGAATAAGGTACAACTTATCCAGCTGATATGTACCTACCTCAGAGAGCACTCAGACTTCCTGCCTCTTGCTTCATCACAGCTGATCATAACTGGGCCCGATGCTGAACCAGTGGAATTACATGAATCTCGCGTTGTGAAACGAATGGATATGAGAACCACCCACGAAGAAGCTGATGTGATAATTGCACAGCAGATGGTCTTTGCAGCCACTCATGGAAAACGAAGCATCAGAGTAGTTTCTGATGACATGATGTCTTCGTACTCTTACTTCATTTCTATCATTCACAAGATCTTGATTGTGCATTAATCATGGTTGGCACTAGTCAAGGCCGATCCTCTGTTGACATCCAATCCACAGTCCGTGAACATGCTGAATACATCTCTCAGGTTCTCCCTGCACATGTCTTATCTGGCTGCGATTTGTTTCATCTCTATGGGGTATAGGCAAAGGAAAAATTGTCAAAATGTTGAAGAATCACTACTCTCTGTCTAAGTTAGGGGTTATTGATTCACAGATGCCAGACGTGATCGCTGAGGCCACCACCTTTATTGCTGCCTGCTATGGTTTCAAAGAATGCAATGAACTATCTGATGTTAGGTACAAGGTATGGTCTTCGAAGATGTCAAACCCAAAACTCACATCAGCTCCTGAGTTGAAGTCACTCCCACCAACATCCGAGGCCTTCGAGGAACATGTCTATCGTGTTCATTACCAGACAGCCATCTGGAGATCCGCGTTACTTCCAGACCCGCCCTCATTGGAACCCACTCATTATGGATGGTCTCAAGACAGCATCTGGTGTGTTATCTCCTGTACCCTTATCACCAGATGATACGATGCGGCTGTTCTTCTACACGTCCATGCGCTACCACCAGGTGCGCTGTAAAATTGTCCTGTTCTACGTTCTGTGGCTGTCATGGCTTGCAAAAATGTTGCAAAGAACAACCAAGATACAACAGAGTTGACGAAACAGATGAATAAACCAAAACAGGCATATTAACTCCATGTGGCTAGTCATTGTAGAATTGTTCATGTACCTCAACTGTGTGTGTGTGTGTGTGTGTGTGTGTGCGCGCGCGCGCGCGCGTGTGATTGCTGAGTTATGTGCTCAGCTAAATATAAGTGGTACTTTGGTTTATTATTTTTTAACCACATAAACATTGTAAATTAGTCTAAATCATCACTGGTAGACCATGGATAGATATTTCCATGCTATATACTCATTTATCCCCTCACTGAACATTCATAAGTTACTATTTGGCCATGTTTACAAAAAAACGCTATTTCTGCAGCGGCCATTTTGAATTTATGCTCATAAAAAAATTTCCCCAGTGTTACAAAGTGGCATCAATTGGTTTCATGATCTGAAGGGCCTACCCTACCAGAATAAACAATAAAACATTGTATTATGTACTCTAAAACACACCTCAAGTGCACCGCTGCAGGACTAATAAGCAAGCAGGGTGAAATTCCAATTTGGTAGAAAACGTGGTCTAATAAGGTTGATTTTGCTTTGCAGGCAGGGTGTGGTCACCCTCCGTGGGGAAAATAAATCGGACGAACAGCGGACATAAGTATTTTTTACTATAATTTACTTTATTTAATTTACTTTTTACTATTAATTTACAAACGCTAGTAATTTAATTAGTTAATAGCATGGCACCCCCGTCAAGTACTTGCAGTCGGTGCGAATGGAAGTTTGCTGCTTACACCTTCAATTTAGCTAATAATAAGGATAAATTAGTTTGCAGGTAATTCTGAACATGGATTTGTTGAAGAACGAGCTCCAGCGTGAGAGGAAGGCCAGAGTGAGGCTTGAAGAAAGGGTGATGCCTCTGACGGCGAAATTAGAATCCCTTGCGCTTTCTGAGAGGAGTTATTCTTCAGTCGCGGCCTCTCCTGCCTCAATTTCTACTAAGGGTATAAATAATTCTAACAGCCCTATCTCTTCCCCTAGTTCCCGACCCTTTGTTCAAATGCGTAATGGAGCCCCATTGAGAAAACCTAAGACTTGTCTACCAGTATTAACAAACAATAAGTTTTCTGTGTTAGGTTTCGAAGACGATGATGAAACTGAAATTCGGCTCGTTGGTGATTCCATTGTTCGAGGGCAGCTCGAGGAATTCTGTGGAAGAACCCCCGTCTTAGGCGCCGTTACTGCTACCCTGGTGCAAAGGTGAAGGATATAACGAGTAGCGTTGACCATTTTACAGACAAACCTCTGAGGACACAACGTATGTTATTCATTTCGGTATTAATAACGTTTTAAATTCTGGATCAGAAGTGCTGCTGGCTAGGTATAGGGACTTATTAGAGTGACTAAAGGAAAAAACTAATAAAATTGTTTTAACAGGTATACTTCCTCGAATTATCCAACGTAACGAGTTCTACAGCAAGGCGACCTATATTAACAATACATCTGCGCTGTTTACCTTTCTCCTAATTCTACTGACTATCCAAAATTCTTTGACTATCTCACTTCTAAAGTGGAATAAATTCTTTCCGGCAATCCCATTCCTGAATTCTCCATTTTAGGAGATTTCAATGTTCACCACCACATTTGGCTTTCCTCCCATTTCACTGATATCCCTGGTGAACTAGCTTACAGCTTTTCTGTCCTAAATGACCTAGAGCAGATTGTACAGCACCCTACTCGTATTCCCGATCGCCTGGGAGATAGGCCCAACATTCTGGATTTATTTCTTACCTCTCATCCTTCTTCTTACTCTGTGAAACTTTTCTGTCCGTTGTGCTCCTCCGATCATAAACTTATATCTGTTTCCTGTCCTATCGCTCCAATTCGGCCTTTGGATCCTCCCAAGAGGAGGCGCCTTTGGCACTTCAGCGCCGTTGATTGGGAGGCCCTTAGGCAGTACTTCTGTGATTTACCATGGAATGATTACTGCTTCCGTGGCCAGGGCCCTTCTGAGTGTGCTGAGCGCATCACGAAGATGATTCTTTCGAGCATGGATGCGTGCATTCCATATTCTATTCCTACTACTAATTCAAAAAATCCTTGGTTTAACTTTACTTTTTCTAATTCTATCCGCAACAGAGAGGAGTCTTTCAGAAGGTGCCGTTGCCATCCAACTCCTGACTCTCACTCAGCTTATATTTCTGCACAGAATCGTGCAAAATCTGTTCTTCGACTCGTCAAAAATTCCTTCATCCAACAAAAATGTTGAAAATCTATCCAATTCTAATTCTTCTCACTCTTTCTGGCATCTAGCTAAGAACCTCTTCAACAACTTTACTTCCTCTTCTTTCCCTCCTCTTTTCCATTCCGACGGCTCAGTTGCCGTCTCTTCTCCTGCCAAAGCGAACTCTTCGCTCAAACTTTCGCTTACAATTCAACCCTGGACGATCCCGGTGCTGTTCCTCCATCTCCTCCCCCCTCTGACTTTATTATATCTGAAATTAGAATCTCTTCCAAAGATGTTCTTTCTGCCCTATCTGGGATCAACTCTAGGAAGGCGTATGGTCCTGATGGTGTTCCTCCTGTTGTTCTTAAGAACTGTGCTTCTGTGCTGACACCCTGCCTAAGCAAACTGTTTCGTCTTTGTCTCTCATCTGGTACTTTTCCTTCCTGCTGGAAGTTTGCTTTCATTTAGCCTGTCCCAGAGAAGGGTGACCGCTCTCAACCCTCCAACTATCGTTCAACTGCTTTGATTTCTTGCCTTCCCAAAATTTTTTAATCTATCCTTAAGAGGAAAATTCTTAAACACCTTTCTTCTCACAATCTTCTTTCAGATCGTCAGTATGGATTCCGCAAGGGACGCTCTACTGGCGATCTTCTTGCATATCTCTCTGACTCTTGGTCACCCTCCTTTTGGGGTTTCAGTGAAACGTTTGCTATTTCGCTTGATATATCAAAAGCTTTTGATAGAGTCTGGCACAAATCTTTAATTTTCAAACTACCCTCCTTCGGTTTCTTTCCTTCTATCTGTTCCTTCATCTCTAATTTCCTTTCTGTCCGATCCATAGCTGCGGTTGAAGATGACCACTGCTCTTTTCCTAAAGCTACCAACAGTTGTGTTCCTCAGGGTTCTGTCCTGTCACCCACTCTTTTCCTTTTAATTACTAATGATCTTTTAATTCGCACTTACTGTCCTATTCACTCCTATGCCGATGATTCTACTCTTCACTTCTCCACCCGCTTCCCAAAGCGTCCCTCTCAGCAGTCACTCCATGAGATATATCTTTCTGCTATATCTGATTGGGGCAGAGAAAACCTTTTGGCTTTCAATACCTCAAAATCTCAGTTCCTCCATCTGTCTACTCGTCACAATTTTCCACACGACTATCCTTTACCTTCAACAATACACAACTCAATCCTTCCTCTTCTCTTAACATTCTTGGCGTTTCCTTAACTAGTGATCTTTTCTGGAAAGATCACATATACTCTCTTTCTAAAACAGCTTCTAAGAGGTTAGGTGTGCTGTGCTGCCTCACGGTTTCTTCAACCCCACTCAGTTGCTGTCTCTGTACTGGGATCCTTTTCACCCCTGTATGGAATATGCTTCTCATGTGTCGGGTGGTTCAACCCATACAGCCGTACCTAATTGGGTGGAATCAAAGGCTTTTCGTCTCATCAATTCCCCACCTCTTACTGATTGTCTTCAATCTCTCTCTCTTCGCCGCAATGTTGCCTCACTCTCTCTTTACTATCGCTATTATAACGGACATTGCTCTTCTGAACTCTCTAACTGCATGCCTCTTCCTTTAAGGAGACCAGACTTTCGACACTTTCTCTCTCCTTTTCTGTCCAACTATTTAATGCAAGGGTTAATCGGTATTTTCAGTCTTTCATCTACTCAATCTTTCTCAATCCATCTTTCCTCCTGTCTATGACCTCCCATCTTTCAAACGCAAAGTGTCTAGGCACCTCGAAAACTCCGGACCTTGATTTTTTGCTCTCTTCTTCTTTTATGGGAGGGGCGCTTTTGCGGGCATTTGCCCTTGGCCCCTCCTTCCTGCATAAAAAAACTTAAAGTCTCCTTGCCAACAGGAAGGAGGGCATTTTGCGAATTTTTGGAACAGTTTCTACAGCAGGAGGGACTTGTTCCTCGGAGATGGACTTCATCTAAATGACGTTGGAACTGCGCGTTTAGGAAGACTACTTCATAATACTGTCTCTTCTTTTCAGGCTGCTGTAACCCGAACGGTTCCGACGTAATTTCTTTAAATTACAGGCCAAAAAATTTGAATTTACCTTGCGTGCGCGAAGGTAACGCGGTTTTAAGAAACAATTTAAAGGTTGAATCTTTAAATGCTCGTAGCCTACGAAACAAAATAAACGATTTTTTTTTCTTTAATTGCTTGCAAAGACTATGATTTAATTGTGATAAACGAATCGTGACTTAACACTTTGTAGGGGAGTATTAAATTAGAGGTTATAGACTTTTTGTTGAAAACAGAATAGGTAGGCGAGGAAGATGTGTTATGATGTATATCAAAGATAATATTGCGAACGCTTTAGAATTAAAGCATAGAATTTCAGAACCGAAAGATTCGACTACAGCAGAACTTACATTGAACGATTTCAAACTTCTTGCTGCCATTATATATAGGCCCCCTAATCAAACAGCTGATATGTACGAAGCGTTATATCGTGAACTGAAGAGAATAATAGGTAGTGAACAGGCCTCAATTATGGGTGACTTTAATTGCGCTAACGTGAACTACGATACAATGCAAGGAGTCGCGGAAGGTAACCGTTTAGTTAATTTTCTCGAGGAGAGCTTTCTTATTCTAAAGGTTAGGGAACCTACGAGGTTGGACAGTATTTTAAATTTAGTAATAACTACGAATGATAGGCTTATCATTGATCTTCAAGTAATAGAGCCATTAAGTGATAGCGATCACTGTATGGTAGAGTTTGTTCTTTCAGTAAGTCACTCGAAACCAGCTAACTCGATTAAAAGCCTGACTTCCAGCGCGCAAACTTTTGTAAATTTAGAAATGAATTGTCACGCGTCGAATGGGAAAACGTAATGGGGACCTCCAAACGCAGAAATAATGTCGGAATCGTTTGAAACAGTGTTTAGGATTATAAATGAGGAATGTGTACCGTACAAGATTAGCGTGCGAAAGTAAATAACAAGCCCTTGTGGTTTACTTCTAGAGTAGGGGATATTATAAAGAGTAGAGATAGGGCTTATGGGAAACATAAGTACGATAAAGACAATTTGTGGTTACGAAACAACTATATATCTTTAAGGCGTAAAGCGAAAAGCGTAATAAAAAAGTCCAAGTGCGATTTTGAAATTTCCATAGCTCGTGACGGCAAAGAAAACCCAAAGCGATTTTCCCAGTACGTCAACAATAAGAATCCGGTAAAGAGCGTGTTGGGACCGTTGTGAAATTCTGACGGTGAGCTAGTTTCTGAAAACAATAGAAGTTTTTACAATAGAAGTTTTTAAATAGAAGATGTAGCGAATATCCCTACGGTCAAAGACGTAATACCTTTCGATAATGATAATACTTAACATAATATTGTGGTGAGTGAAAGAGAGGTACTGCACAATATTTGTAAAATGAAAATGCTTAAATCACTGGGGCCGGATTCCATATATTCCATACAACTAAAGGAATTAAAAGGAAGCACTATCGTGCCGTTAACAAAGTTCCTCAATGTGTTTATCTCTGAGGGATGTGTACCAGATAATTTCAAGTTAGCAAATGTAACACCTATTTTTCAGAAAAACGATAAAAGTGTGGCAGAAATTATAGGCCAATCAGTTTAAAGTCGGTTGTTGGTAAGCTACTGGAGTTGATAATTAGGGATCGTATAGTCGAGCACTTAGATTTGCATAACTTGATTAGAAATACGTAGCACGGTTTTAGGCGAAACAAATCTTGCTTAACTAATCTCTTAGAATTTTTCCAAAGCGTGGTTGAAGTTTATGATAGTCATCAGGCGGTAGATGCAGTGTATTTAGATTTTCAAAAAGCGTTTGACACCGTACCGCACAAAAGACTCGTTGAAAAAACTGAGGCTCATGGAATCATGGGTGTAGTAATAAATTGGATAGAAGAGTGGTTGCGAGGTAGGAAACAGAAGGTAGTCGTTGATGGAGCGGAGTCTTTCAGATCCTGAGATTATAATACAGTGGCAGGCAATAATTACCACATATTCGTTTTGCCTATAAAGAATACAGGAGGGTATCTGTTTTTGGTCAAAAAAGTCAATTCCTTAAGATAACAGTAAGCTCAGTAGTATCCCCGCAAATAATGTCGAGTGCGAATCAACTGACTGCAACATGATCAATAATGATGGGGACGGGGGTTAGCCCCTCCAAGGGGGAGAGATGGGTATGCAAGAAGGGGTAGAGGAGGAGAGTGTGGTGTTGAAGAGGCCCCGGGGGTAGACCATCCAAGGGTAACCTAACCTAACAAGGGTAATAAAAAGGAAAGAGACGAGAAGAGGAGGAGATGTCCCCATTGGCATGTCCCGGCGCATAATGGGGTCTTGACAGTCATCCTTGGCGGCTTTAGCATCACAGTCAGCTGGCTTAGAAGCCTGCCATGGCACAGACAGTCGTATGGCGTAAACGGCTCGTTTCTTTAGAGGGACACACACACACACACACACACACACACACACACACACAACACACACACACACATATATACACACATACAAAATCTTAACAAGCCTTCCTGGTCGGCTTTAGGACCATCATATATAGGCTAACTGGAACGGCACCACCACTCACAACAAATGCTTAAAGTAAAATGTAGCCTTCCTAGTGGACTTCCGAGCCCCCGAAACAGCCAGAGAATACAGCCAGTCGCTTTAGAAACACACACACACACACACACACACACACACACACACACACACACACAGAGTATCGTTTATGTATATATACCCTTTATTAATATTTGTTTGAAATAAAACACAACTACATCGTTCTGCTTATTTAATATACAGGGCGTCCCAAAAAAATGTATACACACTTTAACAGCTGATAGCTCAATTGATGTTTCTTTCTTTCCAAGTTAAACCCATTAGAATTAATAATGGCAGTCAGACTAAGCTTTGAACAAAGGAAATTCTTAAAAAATGCTACTGGAAGTGTGAAAACGCAGTTGAAGTGCAAAGACAGTTTAGGAGGGAGTTTCAAACAGATCCACCAACGCGACTTACCATCACTCGAATTAGAGATAAGTTTGAAGCCGATGGAACTGTTCAGAATGTCCACAAGAAGCGTTCCGGAAGACCACGGACATCGACAAGCCCCACAAAGCAAGAAAGAGTACTGGAAACGTATCACCAAAGTCCAAGAAAATCTGTGCGGCAAGCGAGTCGTGAGGTAGGAATTTCAGAATCGTCTGTCCAACGCATTTTGAAGCGCTGTCAATGGAAAAGTTACATTCCAAGATTAGTCCATGCTATTAATGAAGATGATCCGGACCGAAGAGTGGAGTATTGCGAGTGGTACTTGGCACGATGTGGATGTGGATTGGACGAAGGGGTTTCGTAGAATACCCTCCGCGTTCACCAGACCTCACACCACTAGACTTTTTTTTATGGGGATACTTAAAAGACAAAGTCTACGCTATAAAACCTGCAACAGTCGCTGAATTGAGAGCAGCCATTGAACGAGAATGCACACAAATACCAAACGAAATGTTTCGTGATGTTTGCGATTCCATTGCTTCGCGTTATCAGCAGTGCCTGGACCAGAATGGACGTCAGTTTGAAAACAGGCGTTGACAAAACAATTAAATAATGTCTGTAGATTCTATTACATTTTGAAAATGAAATGTATTTTAATAAACACTGCCTTTATAATTATTTAAAGTGTGTATACATTTTTTTAGGACGCCCTGTATATCGAATATGTATATACAGTAGACGCAAAACAATTGGATTTATTTAACACATATATAACACGAACAGTAGAGAAGAATTGTATTAAACGCAAAAATAGGAATAATTGTTTAAAACATATATAAATATATATATATATATATATTATATAATATATATATATATATGGTACTTTTCCGTTAACGGGAATACCCTAAAAAAGTTTTACTGTTTTTTTAAGTATTTTTGCTCTCGTCATTTTCGTTTAAATTAACGAAAATATCACAATTTAACCTAACCAATCATCAAGTGCATGCAGTTGACCTAACCGGGCATTCAATTGACCTAACCGGGCATTGAATTAACATAACAGGTTAATATAACGGATAATGCCCGGTTAGGTCAACTGAATGCCCAGTTAGTTTAATTGAATGCCCGGTTAGGTCAACTGTACGCTTTTGATAATTGGTTAGGTTAAGTTGTGATATTTTCACTAGTTTAAACGAAAATGACGAGAGCAAAAATACATAAACATGAAAATAAAACCCCACTCTAATAGACAGTTTATTTCCACAACAGTTTCGACGCCCACTGGCATCCTCCTCGGGTGGATACAGAAAAACGAATGAACCAAAACAAGAGGGAAAAACAGTCCAGGGACCGACCGTTAAGAAATTCGCACCTAGGTTAGATCCCATTCTCCCGACACCGGAAGGGCATTTTCATTAAGTACATTCGCACAAATTTAAAACTATCTTCCTGTTCTAAACATACAGATTCTATTTTTTTATTTTTTTTTACATAATTATTACATTTATTATTAAATTTATTACATTTAATATTGCATAATTATTTATTACAGAAATTATAAATTTATTATTACATTGGTTATTACATTGTTGTTTATTATACAGAACTTATAAACCGAAAAACGAATGAAAAAGGCGATTAGGAAACAATCCAGAGACCATTGAGAAATTCGCACCTAGGTTAGATACCGTTCTCCCGACACCGGAAGGGGTCGGTACCTTTTCATCGCCGCCATCTCATTGCCGCCGACTCATCGCCGCCGACTCATCGCCAGCCAACTCATCGCCGATCCAACTCATCGTCAGTCAACTCATCACCAGAAAAATATAGATGTATACACAATATACACAATGGAAATTATAAATATTTTATATTTTGAATATTTTGATAATATAAGATTCTATATTCTAAATTTTCTATATTATTAATTAATAACTAGGAAAACCAACCAACTTTACTTTATTAACATGTTTTTCTTCTAGAGAAAGCTGGCAACTTTACTTAAGCTTGAAAAAGATGTTAGTATCTTATATTTCTGTTAAGCTTCTACTGTTAAACTTCAGAAACCCTTCAAGATGGAGCATATTTCCAGCCAGCGAGGCAGAGAAAAATTTGCCAACAATAATAAATAATAAATAAATAATTTAATAAATAAATAATTTGCCAACAATAATAAATAATAAATAAATAATTTAATAAATAATAAATAATATAATGATTAATCATCTTTTCCTTTCCTAATCATTTTATTTTTTTTACTATTATTTGCGATGTTTTATGAGCCAAACTGGCGATGAGTTGGATCGGCGATGAGTTGGATCGGCGATGAGTTTGGCTGGCGTTGAGTTGGCGGCGATGAGATGGCGGCGATGAATCGTCCCATCCCCCACCGGAAGGGCATTTTATTACAGGGTCCGCTTATAAGTACATTCCCACAAATTAAAACTATCTTCTTGTTCTATACATACAGATTCTAATATTTTGACATAATTACTGCATTTATTATTGCATTTACATTTTTTAACATTTATTATTATTACCTTTACCCTAATTATTAAATTTATAATATTACCTTTATTATTACATCTGTTGCATTTATATTTATTTCCACATTTATTACTTCCATTATTACATTTACTAAAAGCGAGTAAGGAAACAATCCAGAGACCTTTAAGAAATTCACACTTAGGTTCGAACACGTTCCCACGACTCCGTAAGGGATTTTTTGACCAAGAATCTCACTAAAGGGTCTAACTTATAAGTTAGACCCTATATCTACTTTTTCTATACACACAGATTCTATTATTTTTCTTTTGACATAATTATTACATTTATAAAGTACCTTACTTGATTCCCAATCTATAGCATGATTATTTTGGCTGGCGTGATAAAAAATGGCATTATTAGTATTACAACTTCTGAAGGCATATTTGTGTTCTTTAATACGGGTTTCAATATTTCTTCCAGTTTCTCCCACGTATACTAAATCACAACTTTTACAGGGAATACTGTAGACACAGGCTTGTTCCTCTTTTGCAACGTTATTCGTAACCAATTTACTTTTCACGGTAGACGAATATTTGAACGCCAAAGCAAACCTAAAATCTTTCGTCAACGGTTTTACTCTTTCTAAGCCGGCAATGTAAGGCAAACTCACATATTGTTTTTGGTTAAGAAAATACCCAAACTGGAATACTGCTCGGTCCTAACATCCCCATATAAAAAAGAAGACATTAGACAGCTGGAGGGGATTCAAAGAAGTTTCACAGCCAAGATCAATGGGTGCAAAGAACTAAATTACTGGGAAAGGTTACGAGAACTAGACCTATATTCACTGGAAAGGAGAAGAGAGAGATACACCATTATTTACACTTGGAAAATAATAGAGAAACTAGTCCCTAATCTTACTCTGAATCCCATAACTCCCCAAACAACGGTGGAAAGTAGAAGCGGTAGACTGTGTCGTATTCCCAAATTGAAGGCGAGACAGGGAACATCCTTAACCCTGAAAGAAAATAGTTTTGTAGTGAGAGGACCAAAACTATTTAATCAGTTGCCCAAAGACCTAAGAAACACGAAGGGAGTTGCAGTGGAAATCTTCAAAAGAAGACTTGACGCCTGGCTCAGAACAATCCCCGATGAGCCGGGCGTACCTGGCTATGTGAGGTGGAGAGCGCAAGAATCCAACTCACTACTTCACCAGGCCAACTCGAGAGGAGGGGCGACACGCTTGACCTTCGCGAAATGAGAAATCATCACGTGGAACCTTTGTAAGGTTGTAAGGTAAGGTTATATATACAGTATATATATATATATATACACTTTAAGTCTACCACGCTTAAATAAAATACTAAACTCACAGTAATCGAGTCCACATTTATATCCGTATTGTTTTGTACTACATGATAAATACGATTTTACATTAATTCACCACTCAAAGTATGTGAATGTCTATATTCAATATAAAGGGCTTTCAACTCGTTTAACATTATTTTTGTACCCACTTTACAATTGGAGTCAAGCTATCATGCTCTTTAAATGCGGATAAAATACAATCAAAAGCACGCACAAAGATGGCATCGTTTGCTGCAACATCATCATTAAATTCAAGTTTATAAACACTCCTTTCCAAACAGGGGTGTATTCTTTCCAAGCCGAGCTTTTCAACCGTAAAATCTTCTTCAAAACTCATAGCGGCAATTGAAGTATGCTTTTAAATCGTGCTGACGACAACTGCGTCTTATACAAAGAAATAATTCTTCAGGGTGAATAGTGAAGGTGAGTTCAGGCCTGTACCGCTCAAGTCCTTTGTACCAAAGTTCGTGATATTTCGAGGAGTCTGTGCCTTCTAAATAAGCATCCAGTTCCAAACCATTCTCGCCTTGTTCATCCCAACCAGGGGCGGCTCGTCGGTAGGCACTGCGGAACTGCAGCACCCCCATGATCTTATGATCTTTATATTTAAATATTTAAAATAGCCCCTCTGATTGTTTTTTTTCAATGAACTTTGAGTTTTTAAATCAGATTATATCCTTTTTTCCTTAAACATGCCGAACGAATGAACCACGAAAGTAGCTTCAGCCTTCCCGTGGAACTGCGTACTTAATGATTCGTTATCATTTATTTTTTGTCGTGAGATTGAAGTTAATTATATAATAATTGGATTATTTACAATATATAGCTTTCATTTCTTAGAATATTTTTTCGCTCAGAATAAAAACAGAAGAATGGAATTTTTTATAAATAAAATTTTTGACAAATTCGAAATTACCCATTAAGCGTAAGTACCCTATAATTGATTTTATGATACTATTTTACTTATTTTCATGACTGAGTAGTGAGTAGTTATCTATTTATCTATTCGACTTTCTCTCTCTCTCTCATATATATATATATATAATCGACACAATTGTTCGCAATTTCTGAAGCAGCACCCCCATAACTGAAAGCCGCCACTGGTCCCAATACGTGGTAAAATCATCGAGCAGGGCGGTGTACGCGTTTTCAAGCATCGTGTCAAAATAACGCATATCAGCAACACGTGCGTCTAATATAGGTTTTAGTTTGCGGAAGTCGTTGACCTCAAACATTCTGTCGAGAATGAAATGGTTTCGCGTGGGGATAAGGCCGTTATTGTCAGCAGCATTCTTCCACATCAGCCGTATATCAACGCATGGTTGTTTGTATCACGATTTATGTACAGCGTACAAATAATGGCGTATGAGGGTGCATCACTAATCTGTTCTCTTTTGTGCCTGCACCTACAGGTATTTTATAACGGTCCTCAACCCACTTCTCAATCACCACGAAGATTCTGTTCATCTCCTCAACACTTAAATAAATAACATTGCGTTTACCAGAGTTTGATTGTCTATATATCGTTTCACGTACATAATTAATAGCACCGGTATTACGCCTGAACACAAGCACTGACTTCAACACAGACACATCGTATACTGCATTGAGGATACTACTCAACGGAAGCTCCATCTTTTATTAGTTTTCTATCGTGAGGAGAGCACGTCCTGTCGGGTCAAGCTCTGAGGTGACTATGAGCCGCCGGTGCGCTGTTTGGCTCGGCGGGAGGTGTGGGGAATGAGTCAAACGGAATGCCAAGCGTTTGTGATTCGTGTACAGGTTTGTTCCAACATGAAAGAACTGAGGCGCGCTGGTGAATCAACCTAAGATTTGTATCCCATTATTCCGGGTAGGTGTTTAGAGAATTTTTCCATCTGCGATACATGAAGTAATATAGGCCTTAATATTATAAAACACACTCCCTGGAATGCGCACCATACATCTTCGTTCAGGGTTATTCAACATTGTATTTTCTAGAACTAAACACATTTATTAACACTCCAGCGATCTATTTGAGAGAAACATATGTCCATACTTATCATTTTTGTTTAACGAACGATACTCATCCCTAAACTCTATTAAAAACTTGCACAAGGCTTTAGCTACAACTTCGCTGCGAACCTCATGATATACGAGGGCCACTCAGTATATTTTGCCCCACCTTTTTTTTTTCTTTCCAACTTTCCTTGTAAATTCCAGAAATTTTGTACATAAGTAGTTACATACCTTTTTTACAAGTTTTTATTTTTCCACATAGTCTCCATCCTTTTCTACGGCTTTCCTCCACCTCGAAACAAGGGCCTCTATTCCTTGCTGGTACAAGTCCGCTGGGTTCCGCTGGAGCCACCTCTTAACCTCAACAACCTCATCGTCACTCTGAAACTTTCTTCCACGAATAGCATCCTTAATTGGCCCAAATAAATGGAAGCCTGAAGGTGCCAGATCCGGGCTGTATGGAGGGTGGGATAACACGGTCAAGCGCATTTTTGTGATGGCCTCACTTGTTTGCAAACTGCTGTGTGGTCTTGCGTTATCGTGCAAAAGCAGAACGTCTTCCAGTTTTCTCTCCAGTCGAACTCGCTTTGTACGTCTCTGGAGTCTCTGTAGGGTAGCAATATATGCCTCTGAGTTGATTGTTTGTCCTTTCTTCATAATGTCCACCAGAATCACTGCTTTTATGTCCCAGAAGATGGTGGCCATAACCTTTCCTGCAGAGGGAGCCATTTTGAACTTTTTCTTGCGTGGGGAGTGTGCGTGACGCCACTCTATGGATTGGCGTTTTGTTTCAGGTTCAAAGTGGTGTACCCAAGTCTCATCCCCAGTCACAATTCGTGAAAGGAAGTCATCTCCTGTCTCGTATCGAACCAACGACTCAGAAGCAATTTCTATTCTTTGGGCTTTGTGATCTTCAGTCAGTTGGCGAGGAACAAACCGTGAACACACTTTTGAGTATCCCAGTTGCTGAATTATCGTATTCACACTTCCTTCACTAATTCCTAGCTCCTAGTATGTGATGTGCTGACTTGATCGAATGATGCTGTTAGCACGTTGCACAGTGTGAGATGTCACAGCCGATGCCGAGCGACCGCTACGTGGCCCATCATCGAGGCTGGCTCTCCCTTAATCTCACACGTTTAGACCAGCGTTCAACTGTGCTTCGATCAACAACAGCATCTCCGTAAACGCTTTGTGGACGTTTGCAAATATTTCCAATTGTTTCCTTCTCTGCGGTTAAGAACTCGATAACAGCTTTCTGTTTACGACGCACATCACTGTCAGACGCCATTTTCGAAACTGTTAACCATCGGTTTTATTCAAGGGCGTTTAAAAGCGGTTTTATACGAGGAGGGGAGGTTCAAACTGGAAAAGTCCGGTTATGTGAAGCACAGAAAGTTCAAACTTAAGGTCCAAAAGACATTTCAGCCCCATGGCCTTTTATTTAGCTAAGAAAAAAGGGTGGGACAAAATATAGTGTCCCAAGTACGGGGCTCCAATAAACCTTAGCCCCCCGCCCATGGCCTAAACCATTAGAGGTACAGTAAAACTAAACATACCTTACAAAAGAGAATTTAATCCTGCATTCTTGGTGTTCCAGCAATTGGCTTCCAAGACAGCCTGAATTCGCTTTGGGTAGCTTGCCAAAAGTGACGTGAATAGATCTTGATCGTTACGCAAATTTTCTAAAACAGTTTCAATGTGTTGCGTCATTGTATCCTTCGAAAATCGATTTGCTGCAGGTTCTTGAAACAAGAGACATTCAACCTTGTCCTTTATAACTGATCCAATGTGTTCACAGACGTTCAGGTCAGGAGAATTTCCTGGCCATTCTTCATTTCCAAAGAAATCGATCTCATGGTTCCGCAACAACTGTTAAGTGGCTAATGCCTTAAAGCAGGGGGCCTTATCGTGCAGAAGTGTGACCTGATCGACATCCATAACATTGTTTGGGTTTCTTAGAAAAGGAATGACATGCTGGGATAGAATAATATCACGAAAATACTGTCCATCCCAACTCTGACCATTTGGCTTCAGCACCCACATGAGCTTCTTTGCAGTGAACAAAACAAACACACCAACACAGTCTGGACTTTTTAATAATTCGCGATAATGTTCATTGTCATCGATTTCATCTGGTGTTGTGGCCCACACTCGATCATTTTGGTAGTTAGACGGACGTGTTACGTAAACAAAAAATTCATCGGAGACAGCTAAATGTAGGAAATCATCCACATCCCAATCTTCAAGATAATGGACAAACCACATTCTGTCATCGATGTTAAGTTGAGTTTTTCTTGGCTTTGGAAGTTCATGCCAAGGCTTTAAACCTTGCCTATGACGGTACAGTCGAATGATCTCACCACTAACGATCTTTCCTCTTAACACTTCGATCTCTCTAGAAAGTTTAGCACAGCTGTTTTTCCGCTTACGCGTACCGCTTTGCTTTCAATGATGTCCTTTGTTTCCTGAGAGAGTGGCAAATTTGGGCGCCCAGATTTGGTTGTATCCATTTCACATTCATCCAAAGTTTTATTCCAATTTCTTTTGACGAAGTCCTCACTTCTTCGCAACTTTTTGGCAACCCATGAACGTGTTATAAAGGTGGCTCCAGCATCACGAGCTTCCCGAAATGTTATTGCTCGTATGCGATCTATCACACGTTGCCTCTCCGAATCACCAATTAATTGAGAAGCCATTATATTATCACTTTATCAGCTAGAGTAATTTTAATACCTGCAATAAATAAAGAATTTTATATATTTTTATAATCACTAAAAACTATTTCGATATAAGTAAACATGTAAGCTGCAAATGGGGGGGGGGCTAAGGTTTTTTGGAACCCCTTATATGGATGTAGTGGTAGAAATATTTTAAACTGTTCATAATCACAAGATTTACACTCTCCATCGCAGTGTACGCGTACTCGGTATGATGTAACATGACAAAATACCTCTTGTTATACCAATCATCAGCAAGGTTCACAACCCACACCCGCTGTTTCTCTTCTGCACGTGTTGATTCTTTCATTTCGCGGTAAGTGTTCCTTTATGCAGTTTAATCCTACAACTTAGTCCATTACATCGTTTGAGCCGCGAAAGCACATAATGCTCTCACCAGAATATCCATAGAGCATTTGGACGATTTGCTACTCACGCTTGGCACGATTCAATGTGGCCTTAAAAGCTTCAAAGGAGGGATGACTATAAATTCTTTGTGTTCACCACATCTGTAGACTTTATCGAGTACCACTTCAGGAATATAGAGCAAGCAATATCAGAGGTATCCATCACTATTTTCTGTCTACGCGTGAATTCTTGAACGTGTAAAATACACGGCTGAGAACCAGGGCTTGCTGAGGTTAACTGAACAGTGAACACGCAGGGCGGAGATATGACCAGATTAGTAGCAGGATTCACGTGACCCCTTTGATTGGACTGCACCATACAGTAGGCGGTGTTTAGATTTTCCTGTACACACACACACACACACACACACACAGAAAATGAAACGCTAACTGAAACATGATTTATTTTAAATAGAAAAATAAATAAACTGTAAAATATCGTCAAGTAAATAGTCTCTAATTCAATATATATATATATATATATATATATATATATATATATATATATATATATATATCATTCACCGTGGTACCCAAAGGGAACAGTGTCGTAAGTGCCACACACCTGGTATCGTTTCCTGTAAGTGTTATGACAAACCTTCGTACCCCTAAGTTCCTTCACACATCCTAATTTCTGTGCCCGGAAGTTATGAGTTAATAGAACCAGGTGGGGCGGTTGGTCACCTTAATTTCCATCATCTTCTAAGCTCACTAGATCTTTGAGCGAATCAAAGTTGACGATCTGACGGTTGGTATGGTTAAGCGTGATGCCTTTAGCCTTCACGATGTACTTGTACTCCTCCACTGTTACGCTGACCCCGTAAGTTTTTGGCCTTGTTGAGACAAAAGAATCTGCGTAGGTGAAGCCTCCATACTGATCCTTGATCTCGTCAGTCAACTCTCCAAGGAATTCCCCAATGGGAGGCCTATATTCACCTTCCCTCTCCGTGAATATCACACTATCTGTATCTGCGTACAGAACCCGTCGCCCGAGAGAATGCAACAGATGCCATAGTTTGATACGTGCGTATGCTGTTGTGAAACTGGCCATAGGTATGTTTGTGACATGTGATATATCTGTAGCCAATTCGGCCGTGTTGTACCTTATTATGTACGTATTACCCACATTCACGATTTCCATGACTTCTTTATCGTTGGCATTTGCATTATCCCAGACTTCACTATAACTTTGAGCTAGATGTACGTTCCCCTTGTCTGTATTCCGAGCAAACTTCCCCCAAAGGCTATTTAGGCACAACTTTGCACTAAAGCGCTTGCCACGGTTCCCCACAATTTGGGCACATACAAGTTGTATCCCTTCACGATCACGGAAGCGTTGAATATACGCTGATTTTTCATCTTCGGTCTGAACTCCTCGTGGGTATCCTGATGCTTCTGCTCTATCCTCATATATTTTCAGTATTCTGTACCCGTGGCGAAGGGCTAAGGACAGCTGAGGACTTGTATATACGTCTCTGATCTTCCTCTGGTTGACTGTGTGATTACAATCCCCATAGTCCTCCTCTGCGCACTTCACACATGGAGGGAACATGAGTTTGTGGTCTATAACAACTGGCAAGATGGCATCCATAAATCGCGAAGGGGGAGCACATCTACGAAAGAAAATCCAAAGTAGCTATCACTCAAATTCGCTGAGAACTCTTTGATGGTAGGCATAGCGGGCCCCACAAGTTTTTCAGGCGCACTCATAGTGATGCTCCCACAAAGCCTTGTGAGTGAACTGGGAGCTTATAAGCTGGTCGCGGATACGGGTCCTTGCGAGACTATGGCGGGAGATCTCCCATGGGCATCCCCTGTGACGCCGCACTCAAGACGTAGGCATCCATGCCACTAGCAGCCGTTAAAGGAGTACACTGATTTTTCACCAGTGGTGGGGTCCTCACTTTAGCCATCCACCCAAAAAACACGGCCATTAACCTTGATTGCCACTTCCCCGTGTTGCAAGCGTGCTTTATATACACACACCTGTCTGCTGCTGTATGCGAGTGAGCCAGTAAATAGCCTTATAACCATATCTGCGTGGGACATTTCGGGGGATGATTGCAAGTGTGTCATTATGCATGAAATTGTTCTTGAATACGGTAAAACACAATGATGCGATCGTGGTTGCTGCTTTTAACGGATCACAGTTGAAGAGCGTTATATACATCCTTCTAAAGGCTTGGAAGCATACTCTAAGTACGCGCACGTCATTCACACAATAACGTTCACATTCATACGCTATACTGTAAGGATTATTTTCATTGAACCTGTTGTAGTAGAACTCAAAATGCTCACATTCGCTTGTATTCATACATTCATAGTTAAAGTAATGTTTAGGGGGTGGTGGTCCTACATAATTTAAAGTGTCGTGAGTGAGGAATGTGTAAGGGAGGTACCCTTTTGAAACTTCGGCGTCTACGCCCGTCACCTTGGGTAGCTTAGTTAATTTAAAAGGTGTGAACAACAGGATGTCTTTAAACTGAACACTTCCCCTTATCTGTATCTGTATAAGTTTGTTCCCTCTTTTCAAGAGATCACCAGTGAATATCTTTGAGGACTCATGCTCAAGCAGCTCCTTATAAAGGAAATGAATGTCAAATTTTGCAGCATTATTGGCAAGAATATACACAGTCATTATTTTGAACTGGTCCGCTAGCTTGACAATATAGTTCACATTTCACCGGGGAATCTCTTGCAGACACCTTAAAAATGTTTGTCTGCTCACCACATTTGCGGCATTCATCACACTCAGTGTTCATACATTCATCACAAATGAAGTAAATGAGTACGAGTAAATGAGAGATAACCTCTTTTGTTTCGGGGTTTGTGTAAGTTTCTGTCATAATACACGGTTATACAGGGCTTATTTTTAGGTTTGGCATCTTTCATATAACATACGTGCTTTAAACCATCTGCCTTATATTCTTGATGGCATGTTGAACAATGAATTTCATCGCATTTGTCCTCGCATTTCCCCCAGCTGGCCATTGTATGAAACATACCAACCCTCATTTTCCTACACGTGCCATTTGATTTATGGATTCAAATGGCTTACATACATTACAATAGCGCTACTCAATTTCAACTACACGACTTTCACACCTGGGACTTTTACACTGGTCTCAAACCATGTCGCACTCCTTACAATGCTTCAACAGGTCATTTGTAAACTCGAGACAACCCTTACACAAATCGTGATGTCTTCCATATTTTCGGCTTTTATCATAACTCGCGTAAAGATCCCTAATATTACGGATGGATAGGTACGTTGACCCAGACAAGCCTAAAATAAGTAGTGGCTTTGTACGCTCTCTCACGCTGCTTTTAAAAACAAAGACAGTCCTACGGCTATCATCCAATCTAAACACAACTATACGTACACCCATTTATTGCTCTACCCTTCGCAGCTCTTCAGGCCCCATATCACAGGCAAATTCAAGTCTACAGTCTGCAGCTAGTTTATGTGCACGTTCCACCACCTTAGGCATCCAAATTTTTTGGACAGTTGTATTTACCACAGTAAACATATGAGCAAAGACTAATGCTATAAAGCCGCAACCAC
Organism: Bathynomus jamesi; assembly: GCA_023014485.1. NCBI lineage: Eukaryota > Metazoa > Arthropoda > Malacostraca > Isopoda > Cirolanidae > Bathynomus > Bathynomus jamesi. The sequence continues at coordinate 5,316 of JAJOZX010012885.1, read as the reverse complement.
GATCGAAAGCAGTGTCTTTTGTATATCTGATAACGGTTAAAGTTAAAAGTATAAGGCGTTGCGTTGTGACCTACAGGCCGGAAGACGTGATCTATATCAATCGTGAAATTCTTCAAATTAAGCTCGGTGCCGCTTTGAGAGGCCTACATTATGCGTCCCAAAAATGTACGCTACATCTACGGCAGTCAGACGCCTGTAGGGTATTGCTACAAAAAAATCGTCTCTATTACTATCATCTGACCCGAACCCGAGCACCAGATGCGTCTTAGCTTCACGTCCCTCACTGCTCTGAAGGGAAAACTCCACAATACGTTCAACCATGCACCGCAGTCCGTGTTCAATACCGTTACTATATATGACTCGTGGGTCGATCATGACTACGTACCGGTTTCTAGTCAGGGATGGGGTGGTGGTGACGCTGCGCATCAGCGCGAATGATATTCCACTGTCTACAGGCTGCTGTGTTGCTATCGAGGTGGAGGGCACGGGCGGTATTGAATAGGGGTAAGTGGGTGCAGCTTTATTTGTAGAAGGAGCTACTGAATGGGTCGTACCGTAAGATGTGGAGGGTTGCGGTTCTATTACTATGGCTTTACCGGTCGACGATTTTATGCGGTTTGATGTGGAACGTGTTTCACCGATGTTGTCATGCACCCGCTTTCTTCTCGAATTGACGAGTGGGGGTACTGCGTTTGTCACTGGTTCGCTGGCAATACATCATCAGCAATATCTATGATGGGGGACATGCTCCTGGTACAGTACCTCATCCTCGTTATCATTCACGGTTCTGGGGAAGAAGGAAAACAAGACACTTAAAATTTTTTTATATTTTGTAAATATCCCACTTAGGAGTGTGTCGTGTTAGAGATGGATTCTGTAGAAAAATTCAGGTTCACAAGCCCTTCTACATACATTATATTCGGTCCTACAGGTTGTGGCAAAACCGTGTTTATGCTTAAAATCATTAAAGATAAGGACGATCTGTTCTCAAATTTTGTGCACAAAGTCATATGGTGCTATTCGACATACCAAGCGGTATTCAATGAATAACAAGATGATATTTTGTTCCACAAAGACGTTTTTGATGTTAGTTCTATAAAAGGTGATGAGAACACGGTTATTATAATTGACGATCTCATGTTAGAAATGGACAAAACGTTTGCCGAGACATTTACAGTATTCTCCCACCATCTTAACATAAGCGTGTTCTTCATCAATCAAAACCTGTTTTTCAAGAATAGATACATGCGTGATGTATCGCTAAATACACAATATCTAGTCTTATTCGCACAACATAGAGATGTGGCACAAATTGGGGTATTAGCCAGTCAAATGTTCCCGAATCAGCTTAAGAAGTTTTCGGAAGTTTATAAAGAAGTTACGTGTCAAAGTTACGGATATTTGGTTTGTGACCTTCACTCGCGAAACACGTTTAGGGTGCTTCTAAGAACAAATATATTCCCAAACGAGGCTGAAACGGTGTACATCCCAGAATGACAAAGAGGTTCAAGAAATATCATGAATTAATAAACAGCTACCAACGATTGCTGCGCACTCTCCAACGCCTGTTTGTTAAAAATACTGACCCAGACTTTTTAAAATGCATCTGTGAAATCTTTCTTAATGTTATAAAATGTGTAGTGAATACTCTTATTTTAGTTTCAAGGTAAATGTTAATTTTACCGTCTTGAATTTCGGAATAGCTATAAATTCATTTTAAATTATTTACCCATCATAATTCATTTGTAAACCACATTAATACTAATTTTATGTATACTGTATTATTTTATTGTATGTAAATAATTAATTATATATCACAATTGTCAGTTAATTATTCATATTCAAATAATTATTTTAATCTAATACCATGTCCATTTTGCAAATGAAAAATAGAAATCCAAGGGTTATATTTTCCATCCTTGGTAGTGTCGCAGTTTCGCCTAACGGACTCAATACGGCTAGTGAGATAATCACTGGTTGGCACTTAACCAGCGGCAGTGCTTATGGCTACATCATCCAGGTTAACCTATACCGGATAGATGCGCTACGGTCCCAAGCCGTAGCTTGCCTAGGCCCAACGACGACGACGACGTAAACCAACAATTGGTGACCCCGGAGTTGGATTCCCCCCCTTTTACCCGAACGACTAGGACTAGACTGTAACGTCGTTCGTGCCCATCACCCCCTTCACCCGAGCGACTAAGACCAGACTGTAACGTCGCTCGTGCCCTCTGCCCCTCACCCCTGCCCGTGCGCTCTGTGCCTGCGCTCGTCTCAACCTCCACTCCTTCGTTGGTAACTTGTCGTCTTGCTTGTACGTCAGCAAGCATAGGAGAAGATGCCTGACGACGCTGGTGCCATCTCCCACTTGAGCGTAAAGCTCCCCGTCTTCTGGCCGGGTGATCCATTTATTTGGTTCCACCAAGTGGAATCACAATCCAACTTGGGAAGGATCACCGCTAGCAGGACAAAATACGATCATGTTTTGTTCTCTCTACCAGCGAGCATCATCTCTGAAGTCCGTGACGTCATCGTGTCTACTTCCACGAGTGAGGACCCATACAACGATCTGAAGTCTGCCATCCTGTGCCGCACCACTGTCTCCGAGCGTGAGAAACTACATCAGTTAATCTCAAAAGAAGAACTTGGAGACCGTAAGCCCACTCAAATGCTGAGGGCTATGCAGTGCGCTCTAGGCGAACGCGCACAAACCTTCGATAAGGACATCTTTAGACAGTTGTTCTTGCAGAAACTTCCTCCATCAGCTCAGCGTGTCTTGGCCACTATGGATCCTGCTACTCCAGTTGATAAACTAGCAGAAACTGCCGACAAAGTAGTGGAGATTGACACAGCTCCGGTCAACAACGTGAACACACAATCGGAACTGGAGTTGAAAGTGGAAGAGTTAAGTCAACAACTCAACCACGTTTGTTCTCTGCTACAAAATCAACGGCAAAGAAGCCATTCTCGGTCAAGATTTACGAAGAGGCATCGTTCGAGTTCCGGGAAGATCTGCTTCTACCACTCTAACTTTGGAAAGAAGGCTAGGAAGTGCATCTCCCCTTGCAATTTTTCGTCGGAAAACCCCAGCAGCGAGTCCTAATGGCGTCTAGTACTCGCACTGCCAACCTGTTATTCATAAAGGACAGGAACTCTGGTGTCAATTTCTTGGTCGATACCGGAGCGTCAGTCAGTGTATTCCCTCAAAAATCTGGTCATACGCACTCGGAATCTCCGCCTCTATACGCTGCTAACGGTTCACGCATACCCACGTACGGTACTCAGTCGCGTGAACTAAACTTGGGCCTTCACCGATCCTTCAAGTGGATTTTCATCTGTGCTCAAGTGCAGCATCCCATAATCGGCGCTGACTTCCTCCAACATTTCAAACTCCTGGTTGATCTTGACAAGCGACGCTTATGCGACCAGTCCACACTGCTTTCTGTTCTTGCCAAACAGGTTGCCCTTCCGGACGCCTCGAACTCTGCACTTTCCCTCGTTCCCCCTAATTCCATGTACCAGTGCCTTTTCCAGCGATATCCAGGAATTCTTCAACCGATGCAGATGGGTGATACCATTAAGCACACCATTACCCATCACATTACAACAAAAGGTCCCCCTGTGTTTGCAAAACCTAGACGTCTTGCCCCGGACAAACTGAAAGCTGCCAAATCGGAATTCCAGCTTATGATAGATCTTGGGATAATAAGACCTTCCAAAAGCAGTTGGTCCTCTCCCCTACACCTGGTCCAGAAGAAGTCAGGAGACTGGAGACCATGTGGGGATTACCGGTTTTTGAATTCGACAACCATCCCGGACCGATATCCGGTACCAAATGTCCAAGACTTTACTTCTCTTCTCCACGGCAAATCTATCTTCAGTAAAATAGACCTCGTTAAGGCTTTCCACCACATTCCCGTAGAGCCTTCGGATATTCCCAAGACTGCAGTTTGTACACCATTTGGGTTATTCGAATTTGTGAAGATGCCGTTCGGGCTACGGAATGCTGCGCAAACCTTTCAGAGGTTTATAGATGAGGTCACCAGAGGCTTAGACTTTGTTTATGCCTACATCGATGATTTGCTTGTGGCCAGCTCAACGGAAGAGGAACATAAGGAACATCTTTCACTCCTCTTTCAACGCTTAGAACAATACGGTGTTACTATTAATGCATCTAAGTGTGTGTTTGCACAGCCAACCTTGGAATTTCTTGGTCACACGATTTCGCAGCACGGAATTACCCCCCTTCAGGACAAGTGTGAAGTGATAAAAAATTACCCTATGCCAAATAATCAGCGTGAGTTACGTCGGTTTCTAGGTTTGGTAAATTATTACCACGAAAATTGGTATGGTGTAGCGATAGGTTACAGGCGTTCGACAATGCCAAAAATGCTATCAATAGTGCATTGTCTCTGTCATTTCCTATCAGTGATGCCCCCCTAACTCTGACGGTCGATGCCTCAGATGTTGCGATCGGTGGGGTGTTGGAACAAACCATTAACGGTCAACAAGCACCCATCGCGTTTTACTCGAAAAAGCTGCAGCCAGCCCAAACGCGTTATAGTGCTTTCGGACGTGAACTTCTTGCTATTTACTTAAACGTGAAGCATTTTCAACATTTCCTTGAAGGCCGAGAGTTTTGTGTTTTTACCGACCACAAACCTTTGGTCACTGTCTTCAATAAAAACAGCTGTAACCACTCTCCCAGAGTCATCAGGCAACTCGATTATATCTCGCAATTTACCACAGATATCCGCCACATCAAAGGTGTCTTGAACACTCCAGCGAATGCACTTTCAAGAATAGAGATTACTTCTGTTACCCTCAGCTCTACACTGTGGAATGCTATTGCACAGGATCAAGATAAGGATACGGAACTACAAGACCTGCTCAGAGAAGACTCCACTCACTCACTTTCCCTCAAGAAATCAAGAAAATGAGTATGCCAGGATTGTCTGTGCCCCTCTATTGCGACGTATCAACAGCTGCTATTCGCCCTTATGTCCCTCCATGTCACAGACAAGCAGTCTTCACGGATCTTCATAAGCCCTCCCATCCTGGTATCCGTGCTTCGCAACACCTGGTTACCTCTCGCTTTGTTTGGCCTTCGATGCGGAAGGATGTCAAACATTGGACCAAAACGTGCCTTGCCTGCCAGCGTGCCAAAGTCCAAAGGCACACCAGGTCCCCCTTTGACGCATTTCCGCCCCCATCCCAGCGATTTGAGGTAATTCATGTAGACATTGTTGGCCCTCTTCCAGTGATTCAAGGCCAACGTTATCTGCTCACCTGTCTCGACCGCTTTTCCAGATGCCT
>JAJOZX010012884.1:72500-96760 GCA_023014485.1 Bathynomus jamesi | reverse complement strand
CGTATCGTGCCCGTAAACTGGCAGCAGATTGCAAGATCGAGTTTGACTGTAATATAGGTCCTGAAGAGCTGAGAAGGGTAGAGCGGTAAATGAAAGTTCGTATAGTTGTATTTGGAATGGATGAGCGTCGTAGGACTGTGTAAGTTTATAAAAGCAGTGTGAGAGACCATACAACGTATCTCCCTATCCGTAATTTAAAGGACCTTTACGCAAGTTATGATAAAAGTCGAAAATATGGAAGGCATCATGATTTGTGTATGTAAGGGATGTCTCGAGTTTGCGGATAATATAGTAAAACATTGTAAGGATTGCCACATGGTATGTGAACAGTGTAAAAGCTCCATATGTGAAAGACGTGCAGTTGAAGCTGAGAAGACGGACTGTAATGTGTGTAGACGCACATCTTTCAATAATAACTGATTTAAGCTCCATAAGTCAATTGGAACTTGCAGGAAAATGAGAATCTGTGAATGTGGTTTGTTTCATATGATCGATAATTGGGGGAAATTCACTCATAAATGTGATGAAATTCACTGTTCTACATGCCACATGAAATATAAGGCAATGGTATAAAGCATGTATGGTATATTATATGAAAGATGCTATGCCTAAAAATAAACCTTTAACTGTATACTATGATATACAAACATATACGTATGCTGAAACCAAAGAGATCATCCTACATCTACTTGTAAGCCAGAGTATCTGCGATGAGTGTATGGAGGTCGAGGTGTGATGAGTGTCACAAATGTGGTAAACAGACAAACGTTTTTAAAAAGATCGCGCACGACAACCCCGTGAAACTCTTTGCGTCCAATATTGTCAAGTTAGCAGACAAGTTCAAAAAAATAACTGTGCATTTTCTTACCCATAACGGCACAAAATTTGACACACAATTCCTTTAGAAGGAACTGCTTGAACACGAGTAATCGGAGATATTTACAGGCGATCCTTTGAAAAGAGGAAACAAACTTATACAGATGCAAATAAGAGGTAATGTTCAGTTTAAAGACACTTTATTATTCACACCTTGTAAATTAGCCAAGCTACACAAGGTGATGGGCGTAGCCGCCGAAGTTTCAAAGGTATTTCCCTTACACTTTCCTCACTAGCGACACTTTAAATTACGTAGGCCTGCCTCCCCCCAAACATTACTTTAACTATGCCAACATGAGTGATAGTGAGCGTGAAGTTTTTGAACGCTACTACAACAATTTTAATGAAGATAATCCTTCCAATATAGCCGATGAATGTGAGTGTTATTGCGTGAATGTTGTGCGCGTGCTTAGAGTGTTTCCAGGCCTTTAGAAGGATGTACAAATTTAGGGTGGATCGATTTTACATTTTTTTCGATTTCCATATTCTAATAGAGACAAAAACTTGCGCATGCATGAGAAAATAGCCTCTGCAAAATCTTAGCTTAATAGATAATCATCTTCTGCCCCCGGCAGAGCGATGAAAATCATATTTTAGTAGTCAAAAACGTATTTTTCTTATAATTTTTAAAATATTTCAATATGCATCAAAATTATTCCTAATAACTATAAAGTCGATGAAAAAGACCTCATATGATCGTTTTTCCAAGCGCGTTGTCCTACGTTAATATCTTTTGCCCCCGGCAACAACGTCAAATGTTGAAAAAATAGGTAATTTATATACATATTTTCAGATCGGCTCTTTGTCTTAAATAATGCATTTATATATTTCCCATAGCATTTATATCGTTGCTTAGGCATGAAATAACACACACGCAAAATTTTATGACTCTAGAGTAATATCTTCTGTCCCCGAGAAAAGTCTAAATGTGGATTATAATTACGTTAATGCGATGTTATAAGTACGATAAGTACTAAGTACAGCTCCTCGCTTGCTAATTTTATAAATTAACAACCCAGAACTCACCACGAGGAGGTGGCTGTACGTCGAGTTCCACCCTATCCAGCCCCAACCACCCTTCCTTTGGCTGCATGTCGATTTACATACGGTAATCTTTCTTAGAATCAAATCGTGGAATTTTTGTTCGGGAGTGAAGACGGGAGCGGATGAATCCGTCCCTCTCTTCTATTCCACTTACACTGGCAGAGGCTTCGGTTACTAATTTGATGAGTCTCTCGACCGCATGAGTATGACAAGGGAATAGTGGGATCAGTCCATCAGGCTGGTCTCCCGTCTCAACAAACTCTTTTATTCGGGTATCAGGTATTGTTTTTTGTAACGGGGGGTTCGGTCACCTCAGCCGTTTGCCAGTTGATCATTTCGTAATAGTTTTGACTATCGTAGAGCAGCTCAGGCATGGCGAAGGCTCGAATTTCCCCCGCTGGTGATTGTTTTGATCGTGCTTTTAATATTCTTCTCCATCCCAATTCTCTTATGTGTTGCTCATCGGCATGTAGCATGGAGATCAAAATATTTTCTGGGTGAGCAAAGAAAGAATTTCTACGAAGGACTTTGTTGGCGATTGTCTTAGATCTTTGAGGCATGGTCTGAGAGAGACGCATCATTTCGAAAAAATGTTTTGCGCCCTCAGTGAAACTGGAGTTTTTCTTTATCTTAAACCAAATTGGTGCGTAAACTGTCATAATGAATCGCACAATTTCGTTGAAGGTGCTGGAGGGTTCACTGGTTGAAACATAGAGGCGCAGAAATCTATTTGCTGTTGTCAGCCACCTGGAATGCGCCATCTTACCTGGATTTCGAGCCGCGAGAGCTGAAGAGCAGCTACCGCTCGACACTGCTCTGTAGATGCCTAACAAATATTTTTGGTCAGTGCTCAACTCGGCATCATCTATGTCAATGTCGGGAGATGGAATGGCATCGAATTCTTTAATTGGAAGTTTTTCGCAGTCGTTCAGTTGTTTTCCAACTGGTCCAGTAAAGCCCATTGGCCCAGTTGTTTTGCCGTCCAAGTCTTGAATGAGGTGTCGCAGTGATAATTCATTACCGTGTAATAGGCATATGATCCACTGAACTGGCCTTTGTAGTTTCATTTCAATCATACGAATGGCTCCACCCTTTCGACTGGCGCGTCAGTGGCAGCTGCTGCTGGCAGCACTCACCAGAGATGACCTTTAAACCCTAGCCTAGAGTCATAAAATTTTGCGTGTGTGTTATTTCATGCCTAAGCAACGATATAAATGTTATGGGAAATATATAAATGCATTATTTAAGACAAAGAGCCGATCTGAAAATATGTATATAAATTACCTATTTTTTCAACATTTGACGTTGTTGCCGGGGGCAAAAGATATTAACGTAGGACAACGCGCTTGGAAAAACGATCATATGAGGTCTTTTTCATTGACTTTATAGTTATTAGGAATAATTTTGATGCATATTGAAATATTTTAAAAATTATAAGAAAAATACGTTTTTGACTACTAAAATATGATTTTCATCGCTCTGCCGGGGGCAGAAGATGATTACCTATTAAGCTAAGATTTTGCAGAGGCTATTTTCTCATGTATGCGCAAGTTTTTGTCTCTATTAGAATATGGAAATCGAAAAAAATGTAAAATCGATCCACCCTAAATTTATTGTACATGGACCGGTTCAACTGCGATCCGCTGCAAGTCGCAACCACGATCGCCTCATTGTGCTTTACGGTGTTCAAGAACAATTTCATGTCAGAAGACAAACTAACCGTCATTCACAGAAACAATCCACGCAGTTATGGGCATAAGGATATTTACTGGCTCATACACCTACAGCAATAGGCCGGTGTATTCATAAAACATGCCCGCAACACGTGGGAAGCCCCATCAAGGTCAGTGGTCGTGTTTTTTGGGTCAATAGTGAAGGCGAAGACCGTGTCACTGGTGCGAAGACTGCGTACTAGGGTGGCCCACTTTTCAATTTTTTTTTTTAAAGTATAGATGATCGTGGTTTTTCCCATTATTTGGCAGTATACTAGCACATTGGTACCATTATTACAAAAATTGATCAATATTTAGGGGTCTCGCATCGACCTTGAAATTACTAGTTTTTTTTTAAAAATGCGTACTTTTTAACTTTTTACTGAATCAAGATAAATCATTAAGTAGGGATGTTTTCTGAATCCTCTTAATGAGAGAAGTCGTTTGGTGTGCCTGCCAATGTCATACGACTAACGGTTTAAAGGTTGTGCCTGTATACAGGTAAAACCAATGTGCTAGTATTAGTGATGTAGCGGATGTCATTTTTTTCACATCCGCGGATGCGGATGCGGATGAGGATGTTTGATTTCAACATCCGCGGATGCGGATGCGGATGCGGATGTCTACATTTTCGTTATTTTTTAGGATATATTCGAGATCTGTTGTGTTTAACGTATATAATAAGTTATTATATAGAGAGAGCTGTAGCTATAATGTAGTATAATTGATTAATTGTACAATAATTGCTGTACTTTTCTCTGAACATATAAAATAATATCAAGCATCTAACTAATATAGAAATCAATTAGTGAATTCGTCTGCAAATAAATTCGTTATATTTTGTTGAGTTTCAGCCACAATTAGAAACCATAATTGTGTTACCAGGATGCGGGACGTGAACCCAACTCAAATGCACCCCACCGACCTCTTTCCCCAACCTCCACCCTTATAGAAAGAGATCTTTAATTAGCTTGATAACTATTTATATTAAGTTTAAAGTTTTATTAGGCATATTTATAAATGAGTAATTAAAATAAAGTAAACTAAGATGTTCATCGTTTAGTGTTCAAACTTAATTATAGGAAGGTTATGCTTAAGGAACATTAATTTTTCTGCCTTTTCTGCTGCCAGTCTGTTTCTCTTTTCATCATATATTAATCCAGCACTGCTAAATAATCTCTCGCTTGGTACGTTTGCTGGAGGACAGGCTAAATGTTTCCTTGCAAGTTTACTCAAGTATGGATAGATATTCTGCGTATTTTTCCACCAACTAATAGGATTGTCACATGCAGCCAGGCGTTTTTCTTGGTGATAGCTCTCGATCATTTTTACTACATCTTTTGACATCGCGTAGGTCTCGTCATTGCTACTTGACTCAAGAAACTGAGAGACAGATTCTGTGATAGATTTGCTTGTTGAAGGTGTTGGTTCTGTCACTGAAACTTTTATTCTTTTGGTGGGTGGCGAAGCGACAGATTCAAAAGATTGAAGCTCTTCAACTGCTTTGCCAAGTGATGATTTAACTCGTTCTAATGTACTAGGTGAAAATAACTTAGCTTTGTAACGTGGATCTAAGTAGGTTGCAAGAGAGTAACTTCATACAAGAACAGCCTCTCGTCTTGTCGCTTGCATCACTTTTGCGCACAATTAATATAGTAGAATTTGATAATTTCCGCTTATTAATGACGTTTTATCTCAACGGTCCACATCCGCACGACATCCGCAGTCCAAAGTGCGGATGCGGACGCGGATGCGGATGCGAGAAAGTGTGCGGATGTTCCGCGGATGCGGATGCGGATGTGACCTACATCACTAGCTAGTATAGTGCCAAATAATGGGAAAAACCACGATCACCTATACTGCTCGACATTCATGAAGTGGTACTCGATAAAGCCTACAGATGTGATGAACACTTAAAGACTCCCAAGTCCTCTCTCCTTTGAGACTTTTAAGGCCCTAATGAACCGAGCGAGAGCATTCCGGGGTTTCGCGGCTCAAATGATGTAATGGACTACGTCATAAGACTAAACTGCGTAAAGGAGCACATACACCGCGAGGTGAAAGAAGCATCACGTGCAGAAGAGAAGCAACGGGTATGGGTAGTGAGCCTTGTTGACGAATGGTGTGACAAGCGGTATTATGTCATGTTAGGACAGATATGGATACATGTTTCTCTCAAATAGAACGCCTGAGTGTTAATGTGTGGAGAAAATGAATGAAGATGTATAGTTCCGATAAAACATTAAAGCCGCTATTACTTCATGTATCGGAAAAATTCTCTAAACATCTACCCAGTATAATGGGATACAAGTATTCACATGATTCTTTCATGTTGGGGCATTGGGGCAAGCCCGTGCACGAATCACTAACTCTTGGTATGACTCGCCCATGTGACTCACCCCCAACACCTCTCACCGAGCCAAACTGCGCACCGGCTGCTCACAGTCACCTCAGACCTTGACCCAGCTGGACGTCCACTCGTCGCAATAGAAAATGATGCAGCTTCCGTTGAGCAGTATCTTCAATGCCGTATACGATGTGTCCGTGACGAAGTCAGTGCGGGTGTTCAGGCGTAAAACCGGCGCTGTTAACTATGTACTTGAAACGAGTTCTAGACAAACAAACTCTGGTAAACGGAACGTTATTTATTTAAGTGTTGAGGAGATGAATAGAATCTTCGTGATAGTTGAGAAGTGAGGCGAGGATCATTATAAAATACCTGCAGGTGTATGCACAAGAAGAGGGCAGATTAGTGATGCACCCTCATATGCCATTATTTGTACGTTGTGTATAATTCGCGACAAGCCATGCATTGATATACGGTTGATGTGCAGAATGCGTCTGATAATAACATTCTTGTCCCCACGCGAAACCGTTTCATCCTCGACAGAATGTTTGAAATCGTCGGTTTATGTAAGCTAAAGCCTTATTAAACGCACGTGTTACCGATATGCTTTATTTTGACATGGTTCTTGAATACGCATACACCGCTCTGCCCGACGGGTTTACCGAGTGTAGGACTGAACAAGGCGAGAATGATTTGGAACTGGATGCGTATTTAAAAGGTATAGACTCTTCGAAATATCTTGAACTTTGGTGCAAAGGACTTGAGCGGTACAGGGCTGAGCTCACCTACACTGTTCACCCTGAAGAGTATTTTTCTTTATATAATGGGTAGCTGTCGGCATGGTTTAGGTGATTATTTCAACTGCCGATATACGTTGTGAAAATGAGTTCACGGCTGAAAAGCTCGGATTGGAAAGAATAAATCCTCGTTTGGAAAGGAGTGTTTATAAACTTGAATTTAATAATAATGTTGTGGCACACGATGCTCTCTTTGTGCGTGCTTTTGATTGTATTCTATCCGCGTTTAAAGAGAGTGATAACTTGCCAACCAATTGTAAAGTGGGCACAAAAATAGTGTTAAACGAACTGAAAGCACTTTACATTGAGTATAAACACCCGCGTACTTTGAGTAGTCAAATAATGTTAAATCGTATTTATTGCATCGTGCAAAGCAACGAGGATGTATCTTTAGATTCGATCACATTCGAGTTTAGTATTTTAATTCAGCGCAGTAGAACATAAAGCGCGTGTATTTTGACGTGTATATATATATATACCTATGTATTAGAATTCTTCTGCACTATTATTTTCAAGTTAATATATAAGTGTGTATTTGCTCGTACATATGTTAAACGTGTATATAGATTTCTCCTGTACTATTATTATTTTTGATGCTTGTATATAAGTGGGTAGATGCGCGTACATATATTAAACGTGTATATAGATTTCTACTGTACTAATATTATTATTTAAGAATATATATATATATATCCTTCGTTTAAAGTGTGTATTTTTTGCTGTGTAGAATTCTTCTGAACTATTATTATTTTTTTTATTGTATATTTATTTTCTATATACTTCCGAATAAATGTATGTTAAATTATTTCCATGTTAAATAATTCGACTAAATAAACAATGATATAGTTGTGTTATATTATTCAATAAACGCTATTAATTGAAACACGTGCTTTCCTGGATATATATATATATATATATATATATATATATATATATAATAATGATGTTAAACGATAGAAATAACTGGGATGATGGGAATATATATAAACGGTGCATGTGTGCTTCAATATATATATATATATATATATATATATATATATAATATATATCACTACGCCAAATAGCTGGTTACGCCTTCTAAGTCAACTGCCTGATTAAGCCAGATTAAGCCAACTGGCTGATTACACCTTCTAAGCCAAGTGCAGAGGTCAAGAGCATTCATTGTGCGCCTGGATTTGCAGGCAAAAAGATGTTCTCTCTCCTCTCTCCTTCTCTCTCTTACCTTCCTAGGTTAGGTTTGGGTGGGAAGTAAACCACCTCTCCCCCCTTCATGCATCTTGTGAGATAAACCCCTCCCCCTTACTTGCATACCCTTTCCCTTTTTTTCTTGGTGCCACCCCAGGTGCCAAACCCCTCCCCCTTTGCAATAATCAATCAACATTGCAATTGATTTGCACTCTCCTATTTTTCGGTCATACTACTGTTGCATTTTGGAGTTAGCAGCACTATATAGACTCAGTGGTTCCTTCAACTTCAGTGTTCTCTGCATCATGCGATAAGTGCTGTTCCACCGTGTGGCGACATCATGAATGACTGAAAGTTCAGGTTGATCTAAGCGTTTCTGTATTTTTTTTTAACTCATCCTGCGCCATCGTAGAATGGTTGAAATGAGTAGCAATGGATCGAAGTTTAGCTAACAAGTCACTGAGAGGTTTTTGTGGGGATAATCCACTTTTGATTACAAGTTGCAGTTTATGAACAGTGCAATCGATATTATGGACGCAAGTGAGAAACAAAGCTTTTATCATGTTTGCTCCTCAGTAGCGCATTACACAATGGATGGGTGAATGGGCAATATCCCACTTCTGAAGCATCTGTTCAAATTTTTCTGACAAGTATTCTCCAGTGTGGCGATCTTCAAGTGGCATTACGCTGAGTACCAAATTGGTTCTCTTGAAGTCTTGATTCACTGCAGGGCATGTCAAAGAGAGTAAAGACACTCCAGCAGACGTGTCTGACCATGCATCCATTGTCAATGATACTTTCGAATCATTTAGAAGCTCAAGAATTTTGAACACTTCCTTTGAAACAGTCATAGATATCGTTGCACACAAGATCAGTGTAGAACTGACACTGTTTCACTTTATACTGTGGAGCTGTTTCAGCCATGCGTCTCATGAAACCTAAGTCCTCAACGTGGCCGAATGGCAAGTCATCCATTATTATCATTTCGGCTATGCGATAGTCAAGTGATTTTGATTTGGAATGATTCGCATCCCAAATTTTTACGTTTTCGAAGCAACTTTCAATCGTCTAATTCTTTTCTTTCACTGCACACTTCATTTCCTGTAGGGGTGTAAGAGACACCTTTGATTCTTTTTTCTTCTTTGACTTTACTAGTGGGTTGAAGCACGTAACGTTACAAAGGTAGCGACGGAGAGCTAGCGCAACACATCCACCCTCACTCGTGTCTGAATAGATACTGAAGCTGGTGCGTTAGTTTAGTTTGTAACTTGGTAGTGAAGGTTGCCTAATTTCTAATAAAAAAAATTGAGTGTTTTTTATCTTTTTTTATGAACAGTAATTATACATCATCTTTGCTTTATTAAATATAATTAGAATAATGCTTTTCTAGCCACCTAGCGTTGATAAATGTAAGTTATTACATAATGCATCTATCCATCCAGTCCAAGTAGCAATTCTAGACATGTCGCAATTAGGGAGTAGCAAACTTTTACTTTTTTGCACCCTTGAGTGAAGGCATGACAGAAAGAGCATTTGGCGACGTTTATAGCATTTATATCCATTACACTAGCATTTATAGCATTTGGTTGCCCTAGTAAGAAGATATCCTGAAACAACCGTAATAACCGCACTGATAAATGCGGTTGCGGACAACCCCTACATCACCAATATATATATATATATATATATATATATATATATATATATATATATATATATATATATATATATATTTGTTCGGTACGGCATGAAATAATAAAAATTTAATATAATTAGGTTGTTATACAAAATTAGTGAAGTTAAGTATATTTGGCAAATTAGTTCCCGATTAAGTCACAATGGGTGGGTTTGACTTTAGTTAAATCATAATTCTGCTTTTAATTAGATTGGGTTGAAAATGTTTGTGTGAAAACTTATGGTTGTTAACAGTAACTTTAGATTAGTATTTTACAGAATCAAACTAAAGGCATGGACAAATGGAAGGTTTGAAAGTGTAGAGATTCTGAGTTCTTGGTCCAGTTTGTGAAGAACAGGCATAAGGTACCTGGAGCGAATGTATTTGTGTTGCCTTAAGGGGAAACAGAAATTGGCGGTGCATCTTGCACTTGCTAAATCATGCACCGGGACATGGCTCTAGCAAGGAGTCTGCAATGAAAACTAACGGCACAAGCAAGGAAATGATTGTGAATTTAACCGTTCATTCGATTATGATTACACGGAGTATTGTTGTTTCCACTGGTGGTGAACCACGTACAGAAGCTTCGTTAGCACGTTGACCCTATATGTACTAAGCAATGATGATGGAAGCTGCTAGTACCCCGAATGAATGCATTGAGCAGAGTACTTTGTAGCAGTGACGCCTTTCTTCTATTATTTAATCTACTATCATATCTGCCAAAAACATTGATGAATAAATTATAATATAGACTGTACTACACCTTAAAAACAGTGTAATGTATCGTACGATATAAAGACACTCCCCCAAAAATAAACCTATAAGGCATATTTAAAATACTTTTGTTTTTATACTGCACAAAATTTTTTTTTTAATATTTTTATTCCAAACTGGGAACGGATTTGTTACTCTGGAGTAGCTGGTACCGTATAGGGAATCGCAGTAGTTTCTTCTATACTACTCTCCGATTTCTTCTTGTAGTGGATCGGAGCATTCTGTGGAGCTTACTAACTTCTCTGAAGGTTCCCCGATTCTTCTTGTAACGTGTCGGTAAATTATTTTTCTCTATTTAAGACTAAGTTCTCTGAAGATAGCAAAGCTCGAAGGAGAAGACAAAGATTTTTTTTCTTACCGTAGTTTTACTGCTACAATGTTACAAGAAATGCTCAGCCTCTAAGTTAGATCAGCCAAATCAGAATGAACATTGGAGAAATTTTATGGGTTCATATACTAAAAGTTTTACTGCCATCATTATTATTTAATGCTGATCTGTTTTTGTTTTTTTATTCTCAATAGGCTGATTTACTTTGCAAAATATTTAAGGATAAAACAAATATTTTAACTGTAGCAAGGTGTAGACTGCTAAGCAAGAGGAAGCCATATTTTTATTTTAAACGGCATATTGACAGATCTGATGTTATCATGATCTTTCGATTTAACTAAAAATGGAAATTGAAATATGCCTTTCCATCACGAATTACAAACAAACATGCACATGAGCAAAAATTAAATGCTTAAGATTCAAAATTAAACTTTAAGCAGCACATGACTTCATCTTTTACAACGAAGAGAGAACGTATACAGGGAATGAACAAGATTACATTAATAAGCTAAATCTAAAAAAATTATTAAGTAGTTTAAAAAGAAATAATTCACCAATTATAAAATAGAAAGCAAATCAAAAAATTAGCTATACTCGTGTCAGCGTTATGCGATTTTGGGCTTTATATGTCAAAATGAATATATGAATATAAATATACATAAGAACATAAGGATTATATAAATATACGAAGTATACGAATGAGCATAAGAATTATATGAATGAATATAAAATTATATGAATGTAGGAATTATTCATTGTTCATTTATATATATATATATATATATATATATACACACACACACACACACACACACACACACACACACACACACCAGGTGCCCACCAAAATTTCCCTATTTCTAAATAAATGTTTTAAGCTATACGGGGGAATATAGACACAAAGAAAAACGCAATAACTACATAAAACATACGGGTTTATTAATTTTAATTAAACAGCACGTTCAGTGTAACTGCCATGTTTTTCTAACACAATATTCAATCTCACACAAATGTTTGACATAATTTTTGGAAATAGCTCAGCTGGGATGTTGTTGATTACCGCATAGACTTTGGTCTTCAAGTCTTCGTGTTTTAGGCTTAGTAGAATAGATCCTGTCTTTTATGTAACCCCCACAAAAAAAAGTAGGGGTGTGAGATCAGATGAGTATGGGGGGGGACCATTCCAATGGTTCATGACGGGAGATTAGTCGCCCCGAAAACTACTTCCTCAAAAAGTTGCGAGTTTCACAAGCAATGTGTGGAGGTGCTCCATTCTGCTGAAATTTTTTTTACGATACAAAATAATTAGTTGTGGTAGGTCTACTGGGAGCGGTATCACATAAATTAGGAAAAGTTATTGCTTTAAGTATGAAATGGTAAAAGAACTGTTTTAATACACAACATTTATTAGTTATTAGGTAATGAAAGATTAGAAATATATACGTGGAACGAATAAAATCCCCAATCTGTTACCTTTCTGAAGAAGAAACCCCAATAATAAAATATATATCCATTATGAAATAACGGGGAAATAAAAAAAATATATGTACAGTATATTGAGAGGAGGGGCGACAAGCTTGATGTTCGCGAAATGAGGAATCATCGCGCGGAACCTTTGTAAGGTTGTAAGGTGAGGTGTGTATATATATATATATATATATAATACAGAGAACTTCGCCACTTACTCACCCCTCTCCACACTAATTCAACTTTCATTTTGTATTCATCAGTAACACAACCATTAAATCATATTTTAGTCATAAAGAAAAAACCCTAAACCCTTTATCTTGTCCACTATCTAGTATCCCAACTGTATTCGTTGCAAAGTGAATTATATTGGCAGCACTATTCGACAATATCAAACAAGAGTGGACTAGCATCGCGATACCTCTAACAGGACATCACAACCTTTAAGTAAACCGTCCAAATCAGCTACAAGGGATTATTGTCATCCCCACAACCACCCCCTACTCCCCACCAACTTCAAAATTATTAACTCCGAACACCACCCAACCAACCTCCGCATCCTTAAATCCCTATATATTCTTAGTACAAAACCAACCCTGAACGACTATAGTTCTACCTTCAACTCAAACATATCCAGACAAACTCCTGCCTCATCACTGAATAAAAAACCTGCGCCCACTCATTCTAATTTTTTAATAATTCCGATATGAATATCCCAAAATTCATTCAATTGCCAACTCTTCTGCAGTTTCTTAATTTACATACTTCTATAAAAACCTGATAAGATAACTTCTACAGTACATTCATTGTTACTATATTTATCATTCGTTTTTAACCTTTTGTATAATTTAACTGTTACTTTATCCTTTTTATACGTTTATATATATATTCGGTCTCTTTTTTTTCTACGTTTAGTCATTTAATATATTATTAGTATTAGTAGTAATATTGTACTCGTATTATATCAGTATATTTTACATAAAGTTTTATCATAATATTTAATTATTTTTCTTACAATTGTTCTTATTTTTAACTTTTTAGCACTTATGATGGAAATTAAATTTTCAGAAACGTTTGCCAATAAACTTCAATATGTACAATCTCCTCGTCCTCTTATTTCTTACTAAATTGAGCTTCCCCAAGAAGAGACCTTTCAATCAAGTTATATTATATATATATGTGTGTGTGTGTGTGTTTCTACCTCGTGATGTATGGACATGTTTGTTTCCGCTCTGTCTAATATCCAAAGGGCACTGCAAATGGGCAATGCATTTTTACCGACAGATGACCAGGAAACACCAGATAACGCCAATACAACCGAGAATGAGGCGCAGGATAACACACTACAGGAAAGCACACTACAGGGAGGTGCAAATGTAGCCTCAGAGGATGAAATTTCCCTGCACAAGAGAGATATACCAGGAACTCAAAAGAGAAAGAGGGGATACCAGGAACACAGAAGAGAAAGAGAGAGATACCAGAAACAGAAGAAAAAGAGAGATACCAGGAACACAAAAGAGAAAGAGAGAGATACCTGGAAAACTAATGAAAACTCGCCGAAGACAAAATAACCACTGAGTAGGGAAGAAGTGGTGGCGGAACAGAAGAAAGCAATCGAATCACATTGGACTCGTAAGGAGATTAAACAACGGGCCATATGCGAATACTATAAAACAGGGTCGTGCAAATATGGATCAAACTGGAGGTACAGTCACCCCCCCAAAAAATGCTTCGATATGATGAGGAATGGAAGGTGCAGATACAGACCAAACTGCCACTTTTTCCATCCTCCTATGTGCAGACAGTCACTGACAGAAAAAATGCTTAAATATAGAGTGCCAATATTTTCACATAAAGAGTACGCAAAGAAAAGAATGTGGAGGAACAGGTCATCCGAATTAGAAGTAACAACAGAAGCAATGAAACAAATTTTTTAGAGGAAATGAAAACGATAAAATCACAGCTTGCCCTACTAACAAGAAGACAGGACTCCGCAGATATATTCACCACACCATTACATGCATCACCCCTCTACCCAACACCACCCACCGATAATACAACAACCACAGTGGTATCAAGGGCGGCAACCCCAATTCTCCCAAATGCAGCGGCCCAACCAATAAAACCAAACAGGAACCGACATCGACCTGGAAACATCGAATTAGAAACCCGATAAATGTTTTATACACAAATATGCAAGGCCTCTATAAGGACCATGCAGGCTGCAAATTACATTACTTACAGAATTTAGCTACGAAGCCAGCATAGATATCATACCGTCTAGGACGTTTTGGCGCCGACATTTTGGCGCTGGACGTTATGGCCCCGGCGATTTGGCGAAGGGGCTTTTCGGCGCTAGGACGTTTTGGCGACAAAATATGACTTTTTGGCGCTAGAATGTTTTGGCACCAGGAAATTTATTTTAAATAATGATTAAAAGAAACTAGTATATATTCTTATGTATTCTTATTTTCGCATCGCCAAAACATAATTGAGTTATCTCGTTTACTGCACTTATCAAACACATATATATATAACCATTATAAGTGAACTTTTCTTTGCCTTTTTTGCTTAAAATTTCTTCAGACATTTCATGGGTACAATTTCACAAACGTAAGAGCCAAACACACTTAGTTTATAAGAGCGAATTATGCTGCCAGACTAGAGGATAACTTAAGACTATAAACTAAACCATTCGAAAAAAAGGACAAGCTCTGGAAGTGACCTTCACATCATTTTCTAATTTTCAAAGTGATGTATAAATAGTTACTCGCTTAAAATCATACACATGTAATTAAAAATTATTTTACAGTATTTTCTAAAAAAGTATAAACATTTATAATCGGCCCTTTAAAATAAAATAAAAATAATGCAGTGACGCCGAATCAATGAAAATATGTTTACAATACTGTATAATGTAATCACTCAAAACACCCGGCTGCTTCCCACCGCAATCTTCGAACATAACGCAAGAAAAAGCAATAAATGAAAATGAAAATGAAAATGAAAATGAAAAGGTTTATTGGCAGACTATAGTCCATATGACAAATATTATTAATACAATGACAGTTCATACACTAAGGATAGAAATATATACAATTGATTAGAAATAATACTGCACTGTCGAAGTTAAGTGGAGCTACAGACAGACGTTTTCGCACCAAGAAGTCCATAGCTTAGAGGATAAATGGCAGGACTCATGGATAGCTTGGATGATCGGGTTGGTTGATTTTTTAATTCTTTGCATTAGACTGTGTTGAGCACGTCTTGTTACCTCCGGGAAGCTCGGGACATTGCGGGTAGCAAACATTTGCGAAGCTGAGCATCTCGGGGGTAATTTATGTAAGAGTCTAAAAGACCTGTTGTACAGCAAATTTAGGGTTCTGCCAGAACTTTTTTTATAATTCACCCAGAGTTGCTGACCGTATATATTACTGCAGAAAGTACGAAAGAGTGTGTCTTTAGCTTCACTTGTACAGAAACGAAAGTTCCTTATGGTCATATTCGCTTTAGCACACAGGCTTCGAGATTGTTTTCTTATATCCGAGTCATCACTCAAGGAGCTGGTAATAGTTTGACCCAAATACTTAAACACTTGTACTTCCTCAATTACTTCACCATTCATTTTAAACCTTATATCAGCTGGCTGATTACAGCTTTTAGGATGAAATTGCATAACCTTAGTTTTTGTAACATTAAAAAGAATATCATGTTTCTGCGAATACACTTCGCAGACATTTAGTAGCCGATCCAGACCTTTAACAGAGGGACTTATTAACACCATATCATCGGCATAAACTAAGTTATTTATCCTTGTGTTATCTATACAACATCCGACTGTTGCCTAATTAAGTGAAGCAATTAATCCGTCAATATACACATTAAACAGCATAGGGGAGAGCAAGGAGCCTTGTCTCACCCCGCAAGAGGAGCCAAAACACTCGGATAGTACATTGTCCCACCTAACAGTGAAAGATTGGTGGGAATACCAAAATTTCAATAAATTTAATATGTACATGGGAACCTTCCTGTCTTCTAGTTTTGCAAATAAAATATTGTGGTTCACCCTATCATATGCCTTACTTATATCAAGGAAACAGCTTTCAATGGTTGAATTCCTATCAATGTATTTAGATATTGTTTCTTTAAGTACATAGATACACAGGTCAGTTGAGTGGGACCTTTTAAAGCCAAACTGGAACAAACAACGAATAATCAAACTTATGAAGACAAAATAAAATAAAAATAATGCAGCGGTGCCAAATCGCTAAAAATTGCTATGGTGCTATGGTGCCAAATCGCCAAAACGTCCTAGCGCCAAAAAGCCCCTTCGTCAAAACGCCGGAGCCAAAACGTCGGCGCCAGAACGTCGGCGCCAAAACGTCCCATTCCTGATATCATATGCCCAACGGAAACGCATTTACATAAATGCGAAAAAGGCTGTGAAAACTGCATCGAGGATACTGAAATAGCAATGCTGGACTACAACATACACAGAGCAGATAGAGTGGCTAGACGAGGGGGAGGGTGTTGCATCTACGTGAAAAACACATACATATTATGTGAGGTGAAGATAAACAAATCAAACAGCCAGGCCCGTTCGTAGGAGATCCCGCCCTCAGGCAAAAAATAAAATGCCGCCCCTTGTATAGAACGTTATTATAATTTAATTTTTTTACTAATGCAATATAAAATATCTATAAAAACAGTTAAAAATCTACTTTCTCGCTTTTTTTGCTGCAAAATCTTTAACAATATCTTCCAGATTGAGACTATAAGCCATTTCGGCTTCATTAGATAAAATGGAGAGTCCTACTAATCTTTCTTCAAAAAATAATAGAATATAAATAAAATAGAGATGAAATGGCTAAATTCTTACTTTGCGCATGAAAAGTATACTGAAAGAAATACCAATAAATTGCAAGACGCTGAACAAATTGAAACCTCACGCGCTTTTTAGCACACTTGGAAAATGAATTATTTGTTTCTCGTTATGAACATCGATTATGAAGTGAGATGAAGCGCATTTTCGAGTGGTGAGAAATGACAAAAATGAGAACTGTAAAACTGTATGACAAAAATAAAAACTGTAGGTAAAACTGTATGACAAAAATGAAAACTGTAGGCTACATTTTCGAAAACAAAACAGCTAAACTATATGTTGAATGAGTCCCATTATACAAAAGTCGCCCACTGTGTTCAATACAACAGTAACATCGAATATAATTTCAACACAACCCAGTATAAAAGTTTTTTTGACCAATGTTTTTTTCAAAGAGACTTTTATTTTTAACTTAAACAGATTCTTCCTTGGCTT
This sequence comes from Bathynomus jamesi, assembly GCA_023014485.1. Taxonomy (NCBI): domain Eukaryota; kingdom Metazoa; phylum Arthropoda; class Malacostraca; order Isopoda; family Cirolanidae; genus Bathynomus; species Bathynomus jamesi. Next base: position 79,238 of record JAJOZX010012884.1, on the reverse strand, counting down.
CTTGAAATACAGGAATCTTTTTAGGTAGATTTACACTATATATGATACAATATAAGTACACTGCACCTCCCAAGAATGACAAAATAACTATTCCACTTGCAATCACCCGAATAGCTAACCATCTGTTTCAAAAACAAGACCTTATATACCACGAAGAAAATCAAGAACTCGTCTGCTATTGGTTATTTGTGGATGCTCTGAGTGTATTCTAAATTTCAACCAATCGTACATGAGAGCCCAGGAAAGGTCCACAATTCAAAAACTTTCCCAAATCCATATATCTTAGGAATTAGATTATTTTCAAAAATTGCAGATAAACGCATTCCAAGGATTAATGACTTTTCGGAAATATAACATAAATAATAGAAAAAAGTCTGAAAATAGAATATAAACAATCTGACGATAGAAAAAATATAATTAAAACATCTAATAAAGAAAACTGTAAAATTTTAACAAAAGAAAATTTTTTTGCTAATTTTTGGCCGCCCCTAGATTGTGCCGCCCTCAGGCGTTGCCTTTCTTGCCTAACGCCCCGGGGCGGCCCTGCAAACAGCACAGTCGAAATTGTTATGTTACAAGTAAAAAAAACTGAATCTAACCATTATGAACATCTAAAGACTAACAAACGGTATCCGGACAACTGCCACCTGGAAAACTGCCACCGGACAACTGCCACCCGGACAACTGCCACCCTGGAAAACTGCCACCCGGACAACTTCCACCCGGAAAACTGCCACCCTGGAAAACTGCCACCCGGAAAACTGCAACCCTGGAAAACTGCCACCCAGACAACTGCCACCTACAAAATTGCCACCTGAGTAACTGCCACCAGGAAAACTGCCACCGGGAAAATTTCCCCCAATTTTATATTAATTCAAATAAAAGCTATAACTGACTAAAAAAACGTTTATTAAGTATATAATAGGTCCCAGGTGATAAGCGTTTCTATTTGTGAAGATTCAACTTTGAAAAATCTATTGAAAAATTAGCGAATAGAAAATATAGATTTTTAAAAAATAAGATTGTAATTTAAGGGAGTTCCGTAGGGGTCATTGACATTTAGTTGTATTTTGCACCCCTATAACTTAAATGAAAGGAATAACACCATCATATAATTTTCATATCTGCATTAAACCCAAAACTCGCTACAAGGTTTGCTCATTTTATTTTTAATTCGATAAATATATTTTAAGAAAAGTTAACTTAAAGATGGCGTTTTCTGACCAAAAATTAGCAATATTTGAAGCCCTAAGGCCTTTTAGATATAGCAACGAGAAAAAAGAAAAGTCCATAAAATGTTATATGAATGTGTCATCTAAAAGCTTTGCTCATTTTAAATTTTAAAATTTTAAGAAAAGTATTTTTAAATATTGCAGAAGTTTAGCGACTAAAATCGATCTATAAATGGCATAAAAAAGTTTCTAATTGGCGTATTTTTTTTAAAACAACTGAGTGTGAAGTGTACGTACCGTCTTTGTTGCAATGTCATTTATACTTGCCACATAGGTATAGCATAGACAAGGAAATTATGACCTTGATTGTACGAATTTCGTTAGTTGGTTTGTGTTACTAGGTAATACAATATAATTTCATACTCTAAAACCCTGCTGCACTGTTCCTATTTACTATACACTTATACTGTTCAGGTCAATATGACCCGTACTTTCTTTTTTATTAATTTAGGGGTTATATAAATATAAAAATGATGTTAGATGCTTTTATTATTTGTTTTGAAACCCTAAATGGCCAAAAAAATTATTTAACCCAGCCAGCAAAGTTTTAACTTTTTTTTTTTTTTTGTTAGAGGGATTACTCAAAAAATATCTAACAGATTTTAGTAAAATTTGAAAAACAACTTGATTTAAGTCCAATAAAAAGACCAACAATTTTATTCTAGATTCCATCAAAGTTGTAGGGGGGGGGTAATGTTTTCATCCTTGTTTCTTTTATTTTTTCAGGATTACTTAAAAACTTGCATTGGTATGTAAAAAATAAAAAAGTTATTGAAAGGAATCTGATCGAATCTTGTTTTATTTATAAAAAATTTGAACATAATCTTAATCTTAGCTATAGGCATGTCAAGGTCGATCCATTGCTATCTTCTTTGGTCACAAAACAGGTCGCACCTGAGTGACCTTCCCAAAATGTATGAAAACCTCCTCCTCTTCCGGTCATTTGCTATGTATATACCTGTGATAACTTTTGTTTCTTTAGTTACTCATCTCTGCTTGAAAATGTCTTAATAGACGAAAGATCTCGCTATATACTTCTTTCCTTTTCCTTGTGGCTATATCCTTTACATAAATCACTTCACAGTTTTAGTGAATTTTTGTGCAGTATTTTTTCATGTACGACCTCTATGTCCGGAAGCTCCTACCTGACTCCTTAATATATACTCGTAAACAAATTATCACAGCTGCTGCCGAACACTTGAATAAGAAACAAGATAAGGTAATTTGACCTCAAGGTCTCTATTTTGGAGGTTCATTGTATACTAGCGACCGGGAGATAATCCGTCAGGATCGCGCGGAAGGATTAACATGTGATAAGGTGAGAAACGATTTTGTGGGAAATATGGCATTCCTTGACTCACCCCACCCTTAACCAACCTATAAATGCAGGATTATAGTAAAAATGACCAGTCTAACTTCCAACGCCTTTAAGTCCTTACAGTCTGTCCACAGTTCTCCAAATTTACTTCTTCGCTTGAAATCACCCCCATCATGGATTTCGTTAAAAGTCAATGTGGTCAAGATAAACTCTGCCTTGATGGTTACATCTATGTCAAGCACAAAGAATTGTCATCTGGTATTATATCCTACGAATGTGAACGCCGTCGGCATAAAAACTGCAAAGCCCAAGTTAAAATATGTGAAGAAGAATTAGTCAGCCATCTTCATGAACATAACCATGCTCCTGATACTAATCGTCAAGATGTCTTGCTTCTACGGAACGAAATAAAGCAGAAAGCTATTGACACCCAGGAAACCGCTCAACAAATCATCACACAGGCAGTACAGAGCATTCCAGAAGGAGTTTCAGTGCAACTACCTACCATCCGTTCACCATATTAGGCGTGCAATAAGAAGACAGGCAAGTTGTGAACGCTCCGCATCCCATTCCAAAGAACTTAAATGAGATGGTTATTCCCGATGAATATAAAATGACGGCTTCCGGCGAGGATTTCCTGCTTTACGACAGTGGATCAATTAATCAACGTATGCTTATATTTTTTACAGCCAAAAACATGAGACTCCTGGAAACCTCGACTGATTGGTTTTGCGATGGGACATTTAAAGTTGCGCCAACCCTCTTTTACCAGCTTTACACAGTTTATTGTCTAGTCTCGAGTAGAACAATTCCATGTGTTTATGTGTTGTTACCAAACAAACGACAAGACTCCTATCAAGATCTTTTCCACCAACTTCTTACTATCAACCCCAGGCTCAATCCGAAGACCGTCCTCATCGACTACGAACAGGCTGCTAAGAGGGCCATCCAAGAAGCCTTTCCCAACGCGATAGTCAAAGGATGTTTTCACCACTTGTCTCAAGCCGTATATCGCAAGGTGCAATCGGAGGGATTGCAAGCAAAATATCAGAGTGATGCCGACTTTGCTCTCAGAATTCGCATGCTACCAGCACTAGCATTCGTACCATCAGAGAATGTTGTTGATGCATTTGAAGAACTGCAAGAAAATATGCCTCAGGAAGCAGATCCAATCACCGGTTATTTCGAGGATGTCTACATTGGTAGAGTACGTCGCCGTAACAGAGCAACTCCACGTTTTCCTATCAACATGTGGAGTATGCACCAACGCGTAGTTGTTGACCTCCCACGCACTAACAACTCTTTGGAAGGATGGCATAACCATTTGCAAGCAAGCATTACTTCATGCCATCCAAATATCTGAATCTTTCTTCAAGTGTTGAAAAAGGAGCAAGGACTCACCAACGTCATCATAAGCCAAATGCTTGCAGGACATCAGCCCCCACCCAAGAAGAAACGGTATCAAGATTTGTCGACCAGAATTGCAACTATTGTAGAAGATTATGAGAACCGTGAAGTGTTGGATTTTTTGAAAGGAATAGCACACAATTTGCAATTTTAATATACAGTTTTCCATTTTTTCTAATATTATTTTATGTATGTATAGATATCTATTAATAATTCATTGTTAAATATCCATTTTTAAAAAGTCTATTTTATAAATAATATTTTTTTACTACTTTTTTTGTTAATTTTCATAAACACTAGGGGCAGTTTTCCAGTGTGACCGGGAGGGTGGCGGTCGAAACCGAGCTTCGAGGTTACTCGTGGCTACCCTGGTTTAACACCATCAACTTGTATAATCCAACGCGGGCATGTTGACCTAGTAGGAAAAGAATGGAGGAAAACAGATAAAAGACACCCCTCCAGTTTTTTTAACTTCAAAAAGGCGAAAACTAACGAGGGCATTTCCGCCAGAAAGTCTTTGAAAAGAAGTTCGTAAAGAAAGTGGTAAAATTAGAAGAAGTGATATGTGTGAAAGATACATAACCCGAGTAGCCAAAAGAGAAGACTTTGGGCGGTAGGGACCGGGAGGGCGCGCAACTCTCCTGAACCCACCCCGGAGTGGTGAAAACTGAATCGAGAATGACAAGGACTGCTATCAGCGAGTACCTCGTCCCCCCCCAAACCCTAAAACCAGCAGGGTGCATTTTAACCCACCCCCCAACACAAGTTCGTGCCAGGAACAAGGGCATAAACACTAGAGGCAGTTTTCCAGTGTGGCAGTTATCCGGGTGGCAGTTATCCGGGTGGCAGTTGTCCGGTGGCAGTTGTCCGGGTGGCAGTTTTCCAGGTGGCAGTTGTCCTAGAACCCTAACAAACACCACAAAAAGTTAATTCCAATTTGCTACAAATGAAATAGAAAACGTATTAACATATTAAAATTACTTGAAACTCAAGCAACAAACATTCTAATTTGCGGAGATTTTAATTTCCCATTCATAACATGGAAGGAAAATTACAAAGTTATACATGTCGAGAAGTTTCATGGCAACTACAAAAGATGATAGAACCCAAGCAACAATGCTATTAGATATTATGGAACATTACGCCCTTACCCAAGAAATATGTGAAGCCACCAGAAAAGAGAACGTTTTGGATTTAATCTTACAAATAACAACGAGATAATAATAAATAAAATGGTAACGCACACAAAGTTCTCCGACCATAACCTCAGCATATACAAGTGAAGTTAGCACTCAGAGAGCCGAAAACGCACCCCAGAGAGTCAGAAGAAATATTTGAAGGCTTAAACATAAATTCAAAGAAAGGAAATTGGGAAAACTCCACAAGAAATACTATGTATAATAGAGACTGAAACCAAACCTATAATACTGAAACATGTTCCTGAGAGACAGAAAAGAAAACGTAGCAAGCTCGAGAGGAAAATCAGGACACTATTCAAACAACGGGGACAAACCCTAAAACTCTCCACAGATGCAGAACTGATGCAAAGAGATTCAAACTAGAGAGGAAGATAGGCGAAATAGAAATGGACCTAAAGCAAACATTCATAATAAGACAAACGAAGAGGAAAACACGGTAGCAGAAAACAAAAAATAACCCAAAATACTTCTACACGTTTGCTGCGAAAAGGAAAATGCAATGTAAGGAGAGTATTAGTCCGTTAATAGACAGGGAGGGCAAATACACAAATTACCCCAAAAAAATAAGCCAACTGCTTAGGGAACAATTTAACTCTGTGTTTAGCACACCGAAGTCCGAGGTGGAAGTGGAAAACCCAGGTGAATTTTTCGAAATAGATACAAATCAGCCAAGAACAAATTCCGGCACAAATCTATCAATAGACTTCGAGTTCTCGAAGGGAGATGTAATTAAGGCTTTATCACAGATGCGAGACAATTCAGCGCCAGAGCCAGACACATGGAGTGCCACGTTCTGAAGAAATGTAAAGAGAGTATTGCCAAACCGCTATACTTACTATGGATGAAATCACTCGACGCAGGACAAATTCCACTCCCATTAAAGAACGCGAATATTGTCCCCCTATTTAAAGGTGGAAACAGAGCAATGCCCAAGAATTATCGGCCAGTGGCTCTCACCTCACACCTTATAAAGTGCTTTGAACGTATAATTAGAGGCAAAACTACCTACTACCTCCAAGAAAAAGACTTATACAACCCAAATCACCATGGCTTCAGGGATGGAATATCATGCCTATCACAACTATTAGACCACCTGGAGAAAATATTGGAAACAATGTGTCGAGGACAAAACATATATGTAATATATACTGACTTTGCTAAAGCCTTCGATAAATGTGACCAGAATCATAGCACACAAACTTAAGAATATAGGAATTACTGGAAAGCTAGGAAGATGGATATTTAATTTCTTGACTCAAAAACACAAAGAGTGGGAGTGAACGGAGTTAAATCGGAAGTCTTGGAAGTCATGAGTTCTGTCCCACAAGGGACAGTATTAGCTCGCTTGCTGTTCATAATAATGATTGCAAATATTGATGCAGATATTAAGGACAGTATTGTATCGTGTTTTGCAGATGACACAGATATTTAAGGAAATATTGAACGAAGGTGACACAGATACAAAACGACATTGAAACATTCAAGTTGGCAGAAAACAACAATATGAAGTTCAACGAAAAAAATTCCAAATTTTAAGATATGGTAATAACAAGCAGCTGCAGAATAAAAGGTACAAAACTCT